>CAEGAE010066414.1:0-10996 GCA_903067095.1 Girardinus metallicus | reverse complement strand
AAGTTTGGTGAGTTTTTGAATATGTTAAAGGCACCAAATCGCAGCGCGAAGTGGCGGAAAAATAATAATAATAATAATAACTAAGAAACAGAGCAGAAACAATAGGCCTTCGCAGCGCTTCGCTGCTCGGGCCTAACTAAGAAACAGAGCAGATACAATAGGCCTTCGCAGCGCTTCGCTGCTCGGGCCTAATTATTGATAACTGCCAATTACATGGTTAAATATTGTTATAAATACACTCAGCTGAGGTGGCATTATCCGTAATACGGTCTGAAGCGCAGCAGCTGCTGTCATTTTCTCCGCGGATTTGCAGCGTCACTTAGCAACGGAGAACCTCGAGGTTCTGGTTCTGATGGACTAAATAAACCCAGATATTTCATTTTGTCTTATAGAAATGTATTGCTGGCCCAAACATATTGATAAAACACACTTGCTGCAGCCACTTCATGAACTTTATTATATATTTTTTTTTATATTGAAATGAAAAATCTAAGTCACATCAAACCAAAGTCGTGTTATGTACTTCTGCTGTTTTATACTGCCGGCACAAACCTGCAGTTCAGAACGTCGCTGCTTTTCTCTTCTGTATTACTGTCAGCTCTTCAGAGAAACGAGCTGCTAGCAGCGCTGCTAATTGACGGTCATTCCGTTACAAAACTTAACGTTGTGTTCCTGTCGTCCCCCGTGATTAAACTCATAATTACGATCCTCTGTACTGAGCAGCTCTCTGATAGCGGACGGCGTGTCCGTGTACAAGTTTTACTAAATATTGTACAATAACCGAAAAGAGAGATGTGACTTCTATTATGAATATAGATTGGCCAAAAACCCTACAAACGACAATGAAATACTGCTACTTCCGGTGGGCGCCGGAAGTAAGACCCATAATCGTTTTCCCAGTGAGCCTCCCAGGAATAAGGCGCTTGCCAACCGCCATAATAATAATAAGAATGTTTTAAGAGATTCAGAGAAACAAGTTAATAAGGAACCTTAGTAATATGAAAATGAAATTTGACATTATTGATTTACTGCAAAAGGACTCAGGAAGCAGAGGATATCAGGCTATATTTGATTTTTTGAAACAGTGTAAGTTGTATAATAGGAAATAGTTCTTTTTGTCATGTAGTCCACACTCCTTCCCAGTTGGTGGCGGTAATGCTCACCTAACGTTTCTTGCCAACCGCCAATAAATTTCAAGAAGAAGAATGTTTTACGAGAACTAACGAGCGCAGCCGAATTCGTCCGAAGGCATATCCGTGTGTACAATTAGCACAATGCTAGCTAAAGAAACGACGCTCCTTAGTTCCTTGTAACATTAGTTACATTGTTGTTGGTTGCTGCTCCACGAAAGACTGCGTGACTACGCAAAATGGTCAGTATGCAAACAGTAATTTATTAATGCCGAGCGTGTGTTCTGCGGAGACCGAAATGAAGTTTATCTGGGCCCAGACGGTAACACAGCCGTTTACTTTTCACGGGAGTCGGAAAATGTTATACTTGGATAAGCAATTGCCATGCTGTAACCGATAAATAGCAACGAAAATGGTCATTTTATTTGGAATTGTAACTATAACAGCAAGTTACCCTAACAACTTTAATTGTTTGTACCAATTTAGCTTATGCTAACTTTAGCCTGCACAGGCTAAAGTTAGCATAACCTAACTTTAGCCTGTGCAGGTGTGTTTGTGTAAACAAAGCATCTTATTGGGAGGTTTTCCTGTCACACTGAACTCCAATAAGTTCACAGACTCCGTCTTCTTAAAAACTACAAACAGCGATTAGCATACACCTTAAATGTCCTGGTTCTGCTGGCTTTTTATGCACATTAACACTTTCAAGAACTGGAACTTGGAACTTAATTAGAAATATAAAGTACGTGCTCTTTCAAATCTAGGAGTTTACATATCAGAATATAATAAAAAAAAAACCGATGTACTTATAAAACATTGCGATTATTTAAATCTATTTAGCAGAAAGCCAAATAGAAAAAGCTGGGTTTTAAGCGGGCTGTTTTTCAGCCATTTTGTTCATACTTATTAAACTTTTTTCTATTACCGTCAAAAACCAGAACTAGAGTCGAACATGAGGCTCTTGGGTATTTTTAGTTATTTTTTTTTTAATAACTAAACTGGGATGTTGACTCCTGAAAAGATTAACATCTTCCTCAAATATCCACCTGTGAATAAACTGCCTCAGTTTTTGAAAATCGTAGTCTTGAATAAGTCTTGTTACTCCGCCACAGATTGATGTGCAGCATCTGTCACTACTCTGTAGTGACCGCTGATCACTTGCCTTCTTGGCACCTTCATTGCAGATACCCTGTAAACATCAAGCTAATGTGGCGGAACAGTTTTCCCACCGCTCCGCTCTAACCCGGCGTGTTGTTGCATCCTTCAGGACAGCGAGCTGTCGGACGTGGACACTGCTCCGGGCCCCGAGAGCAGCAGCATGGAGGGGGAAAACGCTCCGCTTTACTGCATTTGTCGAAAGCCAGACATCAACTGCTTCATGATGTAAGCTCACAATTCGATCCAGTTCAAGTTTATTTAAGGACAGCACTGTAAACGACGTTACATGATCTAAAAACGGCTCAAATGTTTTTTTTTTTGTTTTTGTTTTTTTGTTTTTTTTACAATGGTTTTCTAACCACAGGCTAATTTGCAAACCCAGCCCTGTTTTAAAAGGGACCGGCGATGCTGTTGTACTTGGAAACATAGATTCATGCCGTGGCGTTCTTGTTTGCAGCGGCTGCGACAATTGCAACGAGTGGTTCCACGGGCACTGCATCAGCATCACGGAGAAGATGGCCAAGGCCATCCAGGAGTGGTACTGCATGAGATGCAGAGGTCGGCGCTTTTCACTTTCTGTTGCAGTAGTTTCCTCCTTTAAAAAAAAAAACAACAAAAAAAACATGTTCCTTATTTTAATTTTTTATTTCCTTTCCATTTTGATATTTTCTGGACGAAAAAAAAAAAGACGAGAACCCACTGCTGGAAGTCAAATACAGGTCCAAGAAAAGCCGAGAGAAGGAGCCGGACTCGGACAGAACCGAGCGACAGTACAGCACGCCGAGCACCCCGGACTACAAAAGCGACAGACGGCGCGGATCTAAAGTAGGTCGCAACCGGCGCGTTCGGAAACGACAAAACTCCCTCCGCTCGCGGGAGCTGAGCCGTGTTTTGTTCCTCCTCGGACGTTTCGGTCTCCAGGTGAAACGCTCGGTGCGCATGTGCGGGGAATGCGAGCCGTGCAGGCGGACCGAGGACTGCGCCCAGTGCGACTTCTGCAAGGACATGAAGAAGTTCGGAGGGCCCAATAAAATCCGACAGAAGTGCCGCTTCAGGCAGTGCGAGGTTCGAGCCAGGGTGAGTCGTTGTCAAGATTCAGGCGGCTGCTTCAAATCCCGGAAAGTTCTTGAATTTCAGTTATTTATTTTTTTTTGTTTGTTTGTTTTGTTTTTCCAAGGTTTGGAAAGTGCTTCGTTTCTGTGTGACGTTCTTGACAATCAAAACCGCACACCGTTCTGTAATAAAGCACAAATCTAATGTTTGATTCAAAAGCCTAAATTTAGAAAGTTTTGTTTACAGTTAAAGATAATAAAAAGATAAATGCGTATATTTTTTTCCTAAGAAGAAAACTTTGACCTTTTTTATTTATTTATTTATTTTTTTCTAGATATTTTTCAAACTTTCTCGGACCTGTCGGGTGTGTGGAATCTGTGTGAGAGAGCTATTCTAAAACGTGACATTTTCTTACGTTTTAATTTATCTTGTTCCTGCTGCAGATTGTATAATAACTTCACAACATGTTACAAATGACAGTCATCAACAGGTCTGTCGCAATAAATCAATTACTGGCATAATGAATTAAAGCAAGATCAATATTTCCCTTTTGGATGATTTATCATTTTCTCTCTTTCTACCAGAAACTGGACAAAAAGTGTTCAGTCTAGTCATTTTAATTTTTTTTTTTTTTTGAAGGCCGATTTTGTTTAGAGACTTCATATTTCATTTTATTTGTTGTTTTGTTTGTTAATATTGGATATTTAAAATGTGCTCCACTTCCGGTGTTAAATGTTTATTAGAATGTAAAGATTATTGATCTGGTTTTCTTGCATTAGCCTTCACTTGCTTGAAGACGGTCTCGATATTATCGTTTATCACAAAAAGCTTCTGGGACAATTTATCGTCCAGCTAAATTTGATATTGTGACAGGCCTGTGTAACAAACGACATAAAAACCGTTTTCTCTAGTTCGTTTATATTGTTTTAAACCTCTAAAGCGTGCAGGTGCCGGAAAGGTTTTGAAGACTTGCCTTGAAAATGTTTGAATTTGACTGTGGGAAAAGTCGACAGATCGACAGAAACTGTATCCTAGAAATTGGGCGAAATTGTGTTTTCCCTCCCCAGAAAATGCTGCGCGTGAAGGAGGAGGAGCTCTCCCTGCGTGAGAGGCGGGAGAACTCCCACCACAGAAGAAGACGGTACTCCGAGGACTACGACAGCGAGGCGGAGCTCTACCAGCAGTACAGGGCGGCGGGCCTCGGCGGCGACCTGGTGAGTCGGTTTCATTTAAACCCGCCGCTTATTCTGGACTTCTGGAGCTCATCGGATTCGTCCGCGCAGGCGTGGGGGAGCGACGACGACGACGACGAGCCGCCATTCAGCCCCGTCATGCGGAAGAAGGCCATCAAGGTGAAGCACGTCAAGAGACGGGAAAAGAAGATTGAGAAGAAGGTGAGTCTTCCTTTGTGCGAGACGACGACGACGTCGAGCCGCGCTTCCTTTGACGCCTCTCCCTCTGACCGTTCAGAAAGAGTCGCGGCGCCACAAGCAGAAGCAGAAGCACAGAGACAAAAACCGGCACAGCGAGCGGGGGGATCTGCGGGACAGCGGGGGGATGCGTCAGTGTCTGGGGCCCAACTGTGTGAAAGGAGCCAGGCCCAACTCCAAGTACTGCTCCGAGGACTGCGGCATGAAGCTGGCAGCCAAGTAACGCCTCCTATCCACCTACACACTGCCTTGTTGATTTGGGGCTCGCAAAAGTTTTCACACCCCGTTATTTACTTTTTTTTTTTTTTGTTCATTTGTTCTTATCACATTATAAACAGCAAACTTGTGTATATTACATTGTTTTTTTTTTTTTATGTGACCATCACAAAGTAACCGGCACAGTTGAAAGGAGAGGTGAACCGATTGCAGTTTCCTGGCCGATTACCGATTCTTAAAAAAAACAACAACCAATGCAGATTCTTATTTGTTTATTTACCTGAAAAGTTGCTAAATATAGCGACGGAGTTGATAAGTTGGCAATATAATTTATCCGCTAACCCCCAAAATTAATGAAATTTGTGCTGATTTATTGATAAAAAAATAAGTTTAGATAAATAGATTCGGTCCAGAACCGACTTTTCTTACTTTTCTTTTTTTTTTTGTAATTTTTTTTTCATATAAAGTCGAAGTTGCTAAATAGAGAAACAAAGTTTTTTGCTGCGGTAGATAATGGCGGTTTCGAGCATATCGACCAATCGCCCAAAATTAAGAATATCGGGGCCGATTTATCGTTGCACCCATAGAAGAAATATATTTTGACTGGCTATATGAGAGTAATACAGCAAAATGTATCTTTTATTTTTATTTCTGAGGATAAGATCAGAATTGTCAACTTCTTTCTCCATAATTGCTATGATTTAATCTCCTTTTTTTTTCTTCTTCTTCTTTGTTTTTCCCCCCGACCTGCAGCCGGATCTACGAGATCCTCCCTCAGCGGATCCAGCAGTGGCAGCAGAGTCCCTGCATCGCCGAGGAGCACGGCAAGAAGCAGCTGGAGCGCATCCGCCGGGACCAGCAGAACGCCCGGCTCCGCCTCACCGACATGGAGCGGCGCTTCCACGAGCTGGAGGGCATCATCGCCAAGGCCAAGCAGCAGGCGGTTCAGCAGGACGAGGAGGTGACGACCCAATTCCCACCTGTTTTTTTTTTTTTTTTTTTCTTTGCTACATATTTTTGAAAAAGTAAAACGATAACAGAGGAGCGGCTCTTTCGTAGGTGAACGAAGGTGAGAGCGACGACACGGACCTCCAGATTTTCTGCGTTTCGTGCGGTCATCCCATTAATCCGAAGGTGGCGCTGAGACACATGGAGAGATGCTACGCCAAGGTGATTCCGCCTCTTCAGAGCTAGAACGCGACTCGAGTCGCGTGCAGCCATTTTGACTTCTAAACATCCGTTTCTGAAACGATTCTTCTCAACAGTACGAGAGCCAGACGTCCTTTGGTTCCATGTATCCAACAAGAATAGAGGGGTAAGAGTAAAAGGATGCTTCAGAGGTTTAGCAACGAATTTAGCGTTTTTGGAACACGCCATTTATTTTTTTATCCATTTCCTCCTCAGAGCCACCAGACTCTTCTGTGACGTTTACAACCCCCAGAGCAAGACCTACTGCAAGAGGCTGCAGGTTCTGTGTCCGGAACATTCCAGAGATCCAAAGGTGCGTGAGCCTCGATCGATCAGCTGTGGAACAGCTTCCACGCTTCTCTACTGAACCGTATTCGGTGCTGGGCACGTTTCCGCTGATGCACCAACAGCGGAACTCATTTTCCTTTTAGCCCTTTCAGCATTCTTGCTATAGAACGAGATGTAAAGATAAGTTATAGAATATGTAAATTATGTCAAAATTAAAGTGGAGCTTAAGGGTTGTAGTCTTTCAAGTGCAGATGTAATTTGAATTGAAGTTAGCACACTCACATTAGCTTGCGCTAACATTATTGTGTAGAACTTTAGTATTAGCTTCTGCTCAATACTGTGATGGTGTAGCACTTTAGCATTAGCTTCTACTAAATATTGTGATGTTGCAATTTAGCATTAGCTTCAACTAAATACTGTAATGGGATAGCGCTTTAGCATTAGCTTCTGCTAAATATTGTGATGTTGCAATTTAGCATTAGCTTCTACTAAATACCATGATGGTGTAGTGCTTTAGCGTTAGCTAAAGCAGCACAGTGATGGTGTAGTGTTTTAGCGTTAGCTTCTACTAAATACCGTGATGGCGTAATTCTTTGATTTTAGTGGAACTAATGTTTAGTGTTTTAGGTTGCAACTTTTTAGTTAATGATGCGCACAACTGACCATATATAACATTAATGTGAATATTCTGATTGTTTGCCCTCTGTTTGCCCTTCAGGTGCCGGTGGACGAAGTGTGCGGTTGCCCTCTGGTGAAGAACGTGTTTGAGCCGACAGGAGATTACTGCAGGGTGTCCAAAAGGAAATGCAACAAACATTACAACTGGGAAAAGCTGAGGAGAGCTGAGGTGGACTTGGAGCGGGTCAGAGTGGTAAGACGATCTTGAGGCACTCTGTTGCCATGGAAGCCGCATTAGCTAAGAGTCTTAGCAGGTTTTAATGACCTCTCCTCTTTCCGTTCCCACAGTGGTACAAGCTGGACGAGCTCTTTGAGCAGGAACGGAACGTCAGGACCGCAATGACCAACAGGGCCGGTCTGCTGGCTCTGATGTTGCACCAGACCATCCAGCACGACCCGCTGACGACTGATCTCCGTAGCAACAAGGATAGGTAGTCAACCTGGGTTTGTTGCTAGATTTAGATTTGCAGATCGCTGTACATAGCAACGTAATAATTGTGTGCTGAAGATATAAACTTCTAGATTAACTGCTGCTTTGATGACAGAAGATTTTCTACCATTTTAAAGTGTGTGTATGATAATATATTTTTCCCTAATAGTGGTAGAAGAGCCACATTTGAGTGTGGAAACTGCTGTTTTTGGTATGAACATTAGAAATAAAGCCTTGAAACAAGCTCTGTGTGTGTGTCAGGACTAATGCGTTTACGCCAACATCACTCTTGTTGAATGTGTACGTACACATATTCATACCTTTACACGGATATCACTATTTTATAAATTTTCTTTGGCGATTTTTTTTTTTACTTTATCGTGTAAAAATATAATTAAATTATTTTTAATTACTACATTTGAGGTTAGAAAAATGGATATCAAAGATTAAATTAGCAAAATTATCTGGAGTAACTGTTGTAGGCTAAATAATTTGAATTAAATTAATGCAAAAGTTTTCATACCTCTTCAACTCTTCCACATTTAGTTTACTTTGGGAGGATTTTTTTGGAGTGGACTTGCACATTAGGAAGGAAACATTTCAAACATTTTTAATGTGCTCCTACGTCCACATGCCTGCTGTTTGTGGTTGCATCACGACAAAATGAAAAAAAAAAAAAAAAAAATCAGAAGATCAGGATCCTTTTCCACTTGTCTTACTTCACTTCCCTTCAAAATTTCAGTTTTATCCCCTCCATTTATCTAGCTATAATTGTAATTTTTTTTAATTCATAAAAGTACATTTTAAATAATTTTGATATAAATTTCTGATGTTTTTGAGTGACGAGACAAAGTGGCCCATCTCTAAAAACTTGCTTCTTTATCAAGGAATTTCAGAGTGAAACTTAGTGTGGACATTTGTAATGTAATGTAATGTAATCTGTATAATCCTCACCATATTTTACTCGTACCTCAGGAGTTAAAGCTGTTCCTCCCGACGTAGCTTTTCTAATGCTGTAGAAAAGCTGAAAAATAACACAGACCGTGAACGCAGCAACGACTAGTATCAAAGAACACGTACCCAGGGTAAGATGATTCACCCCCTTCCACTTGGGGATCTGCTGCCCTGAAAAGAGCATTGATTTTCTGTAACTACTAGCACCTCGACAGAATTGTGAAATTTGACATTTTGATTTAAAACGTTATAAACTTGAAACTAATCATTAATATTATGAAATAAAAACGCTCTTCTTAAAAATGTATTTCATACCTGCTCACTTGCAGACAGGAGAACGCGGGCTTCGAGGAGGTTATTTCTGTCGTACGTACCTCTTTTGGTCCTCAAGCGCTTCCGTTGGTTGTGCTGGATGCATGGTACAAGGCTAATGTAGCCCTGGCTCATAAACTGAAAGGAACCTACTTGTTGTAACAGAGTGGCATAAATTTGGGGAATAATAACCGAGAAGGTGTGTCATTTTTACCTCTCCACTTCGGCAAAAATCTTTAACAGAGTGACTACAAATACCAGCTGATAACAACTTAGTGGTTGATGAATATCAGCACAGCAAAGCACCACCAAACGGTGCTACAGCTAGCAGTGGCTAACGTCATCCCCGCTATCAGAAAATGTTTCTATCCGTCTGACGTACCAGTAGTTTTGTGTGACTGTTCGCTACATTGCGGGTTTTTGCCGTAAATGGATCACTCGGACAGAGTAGCCGAGAGTCGGTGCATTTTGTGCGGAACAGGCGCTTGCTTGTTTGTGCGGCTAACGTTGTGCTCGGCGGCTAACAATAGCTGCATACCGTTGCAAGCTAATTAACCGTTAACAAAACCTCCTTGTAGCCTTTCGTTGTAAACAGTTTCTTTGCAAAGCACGTGCTGACTTGACGTTATACTGGAATACAACCTGCTTCACCCTTATCTGAAACCACCGCCCCCGTTTTTTTTGTTTTTTTTACCCAGACCTCTTCAGGCTTGGGGGTCAAGCGTTAAAAACAAACCACTCTGAATGGGATGCCCGCGCAACTGTAGAAGAAATTATCTATCTGCGGGAAGACTCATTGGATTCTCTGTAGCCCTGCCTTGGTGCACAGATGAGTGAAGAAGCAGCAGGAGAGAGTAAGCTCCCTGCCAGTGAGGCAGTGGAGGAGGAGGAGGAGGACCAGGGGGAAGACACCGTAGAGAGTCCCAATACAGACAATCCCTCTGAGGAACCACCAGCACCCTCAGATGACCCCAAAGAGGCAGCCGAGATAAGCTTGGACCCTGCTGAAAACACCCCAGCAGAGGCCAAAGAAGAGGAGGAGGAGGAGGATGAGGAAGGAAAGCCTGCTGGCGAGCCTCCAATGGACTGGTTCGAGCCGCTTGAGGATGATGATGATGATCCAGACGAAGAAAGCCTGGCAGGAGAGACGGAGAGCATTGCGGGCAGCGAGAGAGCCACAAGACATCTCTATCAGTAGGTTCACGTTTCTTTTCTAAATTCCACGAAACATTCACTTGTTTTTGTTTATTCGTTTTCATGTGTTTTTTTTTCTTCTTCTTCTTCTTCTTCTTCTTCTTCTTCTAGGATTTACGGGTACCGACGTAAGCGCGCTCATCCTGAAGAGGGATGGGTCGAGTGGCCGGTGCTCGGACAAGGTTGGAAGCGCAAAGAGGTTGTTCGACGCTCAGGCTCCAGCATCGGCCAGAAGGACGTGTATTATCTAAGGTAGCAGCTGCTTTTCTAACTGTGTGTTTTTTTTTTTGTTTTTTTTTTTTTGTTGTTTTTTTTTTACTGAAAACACTAAAAGAAAGTCAGAACATAATGTTAATGACTCCTTGAAGCTGTAGTATGTAATTAAAAAAACCAAAAAAAAAAACGTATATATACACATTTGTTGAAACAGTCACCGTGTTTCATGATAAATCTGTGAAAAAAAATCCAGATCTTCCGCCTTCTACCTGCGCTAACTAGAAACAACCAATCAGAGCCAGGAGGTGGGTCTTACCTCTGCTCTTATACAGCTTTTCCCGTCAGCGGAACCTGTTGCGAATGCTAGCGCTAGTTAGCATAGCCACCGATGACAGCCGATAAACGGTTGTCGTGTAACCGTGAGTTATTTCGCTGCTATTAGCATATTTAGCAGCGCATTCACGACCCACCGATTGGCTGTTTTTGGAGCGGCGTATTTCTTCCAATGGGAGGAGGTGGAGGAGCTCAATGTTTTCACAGATTACATTGCAACGACACGGTATGAAAAAAAAAGAATTTTTTTTTTTTTTTTAATAAAAGTTACACACTGCAGCGGTAAAGCATCTTCTCTTTCTCCCTCTGGGACAAAAAAAAGTGCCCTTCTGAAATGCCTTTTTTTTTTTTTTACAGTGTTTTGTGAGTTACCCATATATATATATATATACATTATATATATATATAGATATACA
>CAEGAE010066411.1:0-40161 GCA_903067095.1 Girardinus metallicus | reverse complement strand
TATATATATACATACACAAGAACTAATTTATGTTACAAAAATTTAAAAAATCTCACGCTGTCAACAATTTCATACAAATATGAAACTCATATAAATGTCTTTATGTCAAACGAGACTTTAGTTCACTTTGCTAAAATAAACAGCCGTCATCACAGCCGTCCCGTTGGTTCTGAAGTGCGCACTTTTGCTCTTCGATATTTTTTATTCTGAAACACATTTTATCACATAAACAATATGTGTGTTCACCATAATTTATAAAAATGCTATGCTAAGTGTACAAAAGTGCCATTGTCATCATATAAACAGAAACAAAACTAACACAAAATCTGAATGTAAAAGACTAAAGTTCCTGTCCTAATTTATGTAGCTTTAAATATGTAACAAAATATTTTTTTAAATGTAGCCTGTCGTATGTTACACTTTTTACCATGACAGTATCAAAATCAGAATATACTTCATCGATCCCCAAGGGGAAAACTGCTTATTTGTTTTCAAGCTATACCCTCATTCAGAGTGTTAAATATTAATAAATATAAATATAACCATTAGTTGTGTCAAATTTATAACACTGGTGCGAAATTAAGTAATTTAAATGATCAAAATATAAAATCAAGAAAAAGGGGATTTTAAAAAACAAGTATGTACATGTAAACCAGGTTAATTTGTCATATTTATCTAGTCAGCATTATTGTTGGTTACTCAATATGCAAACTTAGCTTTTAATTCCCCCTTAAAAACGCAAATATATTTGACATCAGATTATTTTTCAAGCATGTTGCCGCCTTTCAATTGAACTTAAAATAATCAAAATGAATCTAGATTCTTGACTATAAGATTCTTTAGCATCTTTGTTAAGGTGTATCTGTGTTTTTTTTATTATTATTTTGGTGTCTTTCATAAAACAAAGTGCTGGTTAAATTTCTCCATGAAAGCAGAAAAATGTGAGCCAATAAACATTATTAAGCAGCTGCCAAACCAAACTTTGTGGGTATTCTGCTTACACCGAAAAACACTTTCGCAAATACGGTGTTTCCATTACATAGCGCTACAAAAATCTCACGTCAATAGGTTTGTTCATGAGTTAAATCAACATCATCTTCTTTGTGGTTTCCACCAGGGCCAACATCTGGTTGTCGATCACGTCACTCGTGTGATGCGGGGAAAAAAAAAAAAAAAAGTTTCCTTCGCGGTTTTGCGAAAAACTCAAATTTTGATACGGCCTTACGCAAAAATCTTTTATCAAAGAGGGTTTTCTTTTTTTTTTAAACTTAAAAATTAAGTAATTTATTTTCGGGATTTCCAATTTACACGATTTTGCGGTCAGAGGAAACGCAGACTGAAGGGTAAAAAAAAAAAAACCGAGCAGCTAACCTGCGGCACTCCGTCTGGCCAAATGCTCCACAGTAACAGTAACCCATTCTGAACGAGGGATCGACTCCTTCCAGCTCCTCTCGTCTTGCCTTCTTAGTTGATGTGCTCCGTCCCTTGCGGCCAGTTTAAATGTCACAGGAGGACTGTAAGATGAGGTCTGTGTCGAGGTCACTGTCTTTTGCCCGAAGACGAAGCGGCAAATGCTACGGCGCGAGCAACCAGAGCTCATGGCGAGCAAACTCAAAAGACTGCAGTCAGAAATGGTCAGCGCGCTCCAGACGGAGAGTTCATAGGCAGCGAAAAATGTCACAACATTTGTCACGTTGGGTTGAGATTGTTGGGACAAGATAATGTCAGAGAGCATCGAAGCTGAAAGATTAAAGCGGTGCGCTCCTCTTTTTGATGAGCGCTGCAGTACGCCGTGTTTGCCTTGACCTGGAGACGTGAAGAAACGTGAAAGAGGAAGGAAATATAGAAAATGAGAAATCTATATTTCTATAGTTTCTATAAATCTATAGTTTGAGAAAACTGCTCCAACTGAAGGCTGTAGCCACATTTGACGCTCCGAGTTGACGCTCGGTGGTCAGAGTGATGCTCGACCAGTCATCTAAATCTCCCTATTTTAGTTTAAAAAACCTTTCTTTGTACACAAATAGCAGTAATTTCTCATCATTGGCTACCTATGTGCTGCACAGATTTTATATTAGTATACTAACTACGTCCCATATTAGTCCTACTAATTTTTAGTAACGTTAGCAACATTAGTCAGGAGTGAACGTTGTGGCGTCTTAATTTATTCCTCACCAAGAATCACTACTAAACTTTAAGCTTAGATCAAAATGAGGTTGTTTTAGGGAAAGACAACAGGAGACAAAAAATTATTTTTTTCTGGGGATTTTCTTAATACGGACTCTTGATAGAAACAAAATTAAATTATCAGGACCTAACCAGGATAGATTTGACTCAATTAAATAAGCTAATAGGATATCAGCTAAAACCAAGAGCAAGTTTTATAAGAGTTTTTCTTTTGGTTTTAAAATACATTTGAATTGTCCCAAGGGAATTCTTAATTTTTTACTTGGTACACTGATCAAAAACAGTTTACTAAAATGTGGCACCAAGCTGTTAAAGAAACGGTGACAAGAGCAAGAATGTCCTCCTTTTTTTTTTTTCCTTTTCTTTTAAAGAAATACATCATGGGGGGAAATCTACTCATTCTGAATGAATTGTTTATTCAGAAGAAAACTACAGCGATATCTTGGTGAGAAAGTACTTTTTTAGTTCCTCTCTTCTTATTCTCTTCTGATTAGACGAGGTACAACCTGGCACATTATCGCCCTCTATGAAGCTAAAGATAAAATTGTATCTTTGTGACGCAGTGGACCAACACAGCCAAAAAAAAATTAAATAAAAAATGAATGAGGCGTTCACAGACACGAAGAGGTATGTTCGGACCTTAACTCTCCCCCCCCCCCGGTCAGTAATAAGGTCCATCCATCAGTTCCGATTTAATCTCCATGGAAACCCAACGGTTGCGCTGGCCGATTGATAAAATGGTAGGTCTCCGCCACATCAGCGTTATAAATCAGAGCTTCGCCACAGCAAAAAGGATTTCCACCGCTTGGTTATCTGGAGAGAAGGATGAGCGCTGCGAGCCGGCCGGGACGTCCAGCTGGATTCAGAGATACCACATACCGGAAACGATCACAAAGAGAAGCACGGCGGCCTCTTGCCAGCGGAGGGTCCTCACGCATCTGGCCAAGCAACGCTTCTTCACGTGTGATTTCAATTTCAGTTCTTATTTATCTGAAGCACCACAAATTGTGAAATTGTGTTCTTTCTACACTAGTAGAATGTAGACAAAGATTTCCGCACATTTGTGATGTGAAGCTAATGAATGAAGGAATGAATGAAGCTACATTGCAACATTTCAGCTTACGTGAAATGTTAGCTTCATTTGTCAGGAATGAACGTTGTGGCGTCTCAATTTATTTCTCAATAGAAATTACACTACATTACATTTCACCCCAAAATTAAAAGGACTGTTAATATATTTCTTTTCTTTTATTTCATTGAAGTGCTCAGTTCAGATAAAATTTCTGATATCCATGTTTCAAAATTTGCTGGAAAACCAAAGGTGTCCTGTTTTTTTGTTTTTTGTTTTGGCTTCAGCTACTAAAATCCTTCTCAGATTGGGATTGTCAACACATTTTTTGAATTTTTTTTTTATTGTACAGCATTAGTAAGTCAAGTATTTCAAATAGAAATGAATAACTTGCGTAGCATTTTGATCGATGACGATTACAGACTTCGTGTTGTAATTTTCGCTGCTTTTTGAACGCAGGTGCACCTCTCTGTCGTGTGCAACTGCAGCTACTGTCTCATTCTGCTTGTCTTCGGGTTTAACTTTTCAGGTTAGTCACATTGCGCCACGTTAATGGAATATTTGACTTTGATATTGTCACTGTCAAAGCTGAGGCTGGCATCATTAGCATCCCCCTTTGAGTCCGCTTGCAGGATGGCACAGCGAGGAATCTGTCAGTTTCCCTCCGTGTGCGTCTCCAGCTATCGGTAGGAGGGCCTGAACATGCGCTGCACACATGTGGGTGTTTCTCAGCGGGCAGCGTGTTTGTTTTCAGTCTTTTTTTTATTTTTTTATTTATTTTTATATTTTTCATTTTACACTTTTAGTGTTAATTGACATGAGAAAATATGTGAGCAAATAAACATGTTTCATGCCATGAGATGTTTTTTTTTTCTCTTTCTGACTAACTTTTTTTCTTTTCTTAGAAACTTTGAAACACAAAACCAATTTGCAACGATTCACTTTAACCAATGAAATTCCATGTGGATTTAAGCTCAAGTCAGAGAGTTTGATTTGAATTTTTATTAAAAAGTCGCAAAAGGTTTCGTTGGTGAGTGATTAAAAGTTTGTGAAACAGGATTGTTTAATCAAATTTCATCCTTCCTATCAAAACCTCTACATTTTGTTGTTCAGCATCAAAACTAAGATAATAAAATCCACCGACCCCAGCCATTGACTTCCTTCCGTATTCCGCACAATTCCCAGCTCTCTTCAGTTTCCCGTCTGGACTTTCTCCCATTCACTTGGATTACTCTGGTAAAATTTCAAGAAGTTGTGAACAATGTTGATTTTTGTTCGCCGTCTTATAATTTTATTCTGTTTTAGCAACATGTGAAAGTGAACAAAGCTGTTCAGTCCAAAAAAAATAATAATTCTGTCAATTGTTTATTATAGAGAGCAGCCACCATCATGTTTTTAAGCCAAAGTTGGCTAAGTCTAATCATTAGGGTGTTCTGTCGTTCTCCGCAAGTAGAGATTGCATTTCGATGTTGTTTCATCAGTAAATCCGAGTTAATGTCTTATTGACTCCAGATATAACTAAAAACAAGGTTAAACATTAACATATGAACATTTCTTTTAAAAGAGCTAAATGCTAGTCCAGTTTTTTTTTTTTTTCACTTTGAAGAGTCATGGAACTAACTACAGGCTTTCACTAGAGCTTGTTAACATGTTTGAAATTTGGCTATACGAGGATCTTACGAAGCGTCTTTCTGAGCGGCTCAAATGGATTACATAATACATTAAAGGACCTGAAGGAAGAGAGAGTTTAAATTGAAAACTGTAGAAAATCACAAAGGGTGCAGGGCCGTGACCTTTAAGACATCTTACCAAAAGCTGAGGAGGCTTTTTTTTTTTTTTATCCTTCACTAAGGCAGCTGTCGGCTGGAATGCCAGACAGTGACTGTGACAGAGACGGGGATGAAAGGAAAAAAAAAATAGCAGGAGAGGAAAGCTCCGTCCAATCTGCTTCGCCCAAAGGACTTTATGAGCACTGAATAGAACTGAGCAATACCTTTTTTTTCATTCCCAAATAAATATATCTTAATTTAAAATGTATCTTTTGAAATTAAGATAAATGTTGTCAAGTAAACATATTACCTTGTAAAATATGCAATATATATATATATATAAATGTATACACATGGGCTGTTGAGCTCTTCGGAGACAACCGGAGGGTTTCTGTGAAGTCCTGCCTTCTTTACTTCTGCAGCTGTGACATGTACATTAAAATGCTTTGAATATATTCCTCCGAGGGATGTCCTGACATTTCATTGCCCAATCCAGACGATTTATGACTATGTGCAGCAAGTAAAATAAATATTGGAAATGTGAAAAATGTGGTAATTTCAGGAGTTTTACCTGCTTTCTCTGTACGAGATTATTTCTTGTTTTTTGATACTCATTTCATCTTTTGCTTCTTATCAAGAACACCCCAGTATATTTCTACATTCTGCCAGTACTACAACCCACCGACATCATAATGTTGACTTTTGATGCATTGTTTTTTGGAGTAACATAGAATTGTTCTTTCTCCAGATTGGGTGTGTGTGCGGGGGTGTGCGTGTGTGTGTGTAATGTCATCCAAAGAGCCAACCCTATTCCTCATCTGACCAGATTATTTTCTTCTAGTATTTTCTTGTGCAGTTGGTTGATGGAGGTTCTTGTGTGTAAGATATTCCTGAAGCAGTTTTAACGATTTCTCTAGATGGCTGTTTTCCCCCATGCAAATTCATATATCTGTATCTGTGCTGAAACATACAGTTAGTCTTTATTAAACTTGCACGCTTCTGAAGATGAAAGGTTTAGCTTGCTGAGGTGTTAGGCTAATGCTAACATGTTAACACAGGATGGGCAGTCATAGTTTACAAGAAAGAAAATGTGTATGCCGTGGTGCCAGTGCCAAAGTTGAGACTACTGCATACCCAGCGAAAGCTAACTCCTTATCACAGGAAGCTATATCCATCCCAAAGCTACTTAGTGATTTGACTAAAGAAAAGCGACATTTTTTTAACTGAGCAGCTGACAAACAAGAAAGGAGGCTTACTTGTGTTCGCTTTGGTCAGGCTGGTGACTAGCCTTCTTCCTCTACTGCCCATTAATACAGACAGGCTAACAACTAGCGGGTCACCCATTGGACTGGACTGCCGACTTTCTCTACCTACTTCCTCATACACGCTGGCATTAGTTTTAGGTAGGCTAACGACTAGCATGTCTTGGTTTATCACCCACTGGGTTGCCTTCTTCCTCTACTGTCCATTAGCACAGAATGGCTGGCATTAGTTTTGGTTAGGCTAACAACTAGCATGTCTAGGCTGGTCACCTGCGTCTTGTACTTTTTGTCTTTAAATTAAACTATAAAGAAAAATGATTGGCATACAATATCTGTAAATCACACACCACCACACTGAATTCCAAATCTTTAATCCCATTATACATGGTCAATTCAGAATGGGAGCACATTAAAAGTAAACACAACATATTTTAATCTGGTTCCAGTTAATCATGATAAAGTTTATTTTTCCTGCTTCTTAAACGTTGCTCTCTTCTCCAATTGCTGCTTTCTGTGCTCTTCTTCTTGGATGCTGTGAATGTCTGACCTACATGGTCTTAACAAAGATCACATGTCCATCACTCGCTTATCCATACAGGGTCACAGGGAGCTGGTGGCTCCTTGAGCAGGAAATTAGTTGGGCTTTGCTGATCTCCCACATACTGATTTAGTTACTCACCACTGCAGATGCTGTCAAATAAACCCCCCACAGTTAAGCCTCCAGAATGGGCATCCACATCTGCAGACGTTTTCTTGCGCGTCAACATTAGACTTTTTCTAATAATGAGAGCCAGAACGGAGAGGTTTGCCATCGCAATATTGACGGAGGTACTCGTTAGCGCCGCGTCTCGCAGCTGTAGTGCAAATAGCTTGTCAATGAAACTGTCAAACGAACAACTTGGTGAATATTATTAACTTAATAAGAACACACTTCTGGGTTTTGTATAGTCGAGCAAAGAATAACGACCGCTTAATGTTAACAGGTGGATTTTATTCGTGTTGCCGGTTGCCAGAAACATCCTGGGTTGGACAGAAAAATAAAATGACACGATTCTGTTCAATTCATTCCAATATCCAAACCGTAGGTCCTAAACTTGTTATCAAGATAATGAGATAAAAAAAATACACCACTTGTTTTAGTACTGAACAAAACCAAAACAAGTAGGTCCTCATAAGAATTTCTTTTTTGAGCAACACAACGGTCAAGTTGTAGAAAAATGTCATCAAAGGCGTGTTAAATATAAAAATGATGAGAAATTAAGAGTTTATGCAACCAATATCTGGACTTTAAGGGGTAAATCACAATATGTCAAAAGGGGCAGAAAGGCCGGCATAGACTTGTTCCAGTTATTGAATTGCTCCAGGACTCGTTTGGGAATTTAGTGAGGAAAAAAAACACTAAATGCTTTTTTCTTTTTTAGATTAGCAAAAGACCCCAAGGGAATTATGACATACTGCAAAAAATCCATAACCCAGGTGGGCGAATCTGTTGATGGCACAACTGCTTGTGCACTTCTGCAAATCTAGCATTTATGGAAGACTGGCCCAGAGAAAACTCTTTCACATTTAAAGTGATTCCAAAATTACTCCTGTGAGTCTATCCAGCTAAAATGAATTTCTTTGTCACAGTGACTTCGTTCAACATATATATATATATATTTTTTTTTTCCTCCTTTGTGTCTAAGTATGTGCTTCAATTTCTTCTTGAGAAATGTTGAGTAGTCCTTAAAAAATGAATAAAAAAAAAATGTGTTGCTCCCACACAAAGGCACCCAGCCTGCACGAACTCCCCGTTGCTCTGGTTTGAGCAAATCACTCCTCCACCAACAACACAAGTGATGTCACGGCTCTTCTTACCTAATCCCACCAAAGATATGGACTGCTAATTGCATGTGTGGATGCAAATGTGTGTGTGTGTGTTCATCAAATCAGCAGTTGATATTGCTCCCTGTGGGCGGCTCTTCTGCTTGTGCTGCTATAATTCACATCAGTAGGATGGAAGCTCCTGTGCTGCAGTCCGGTCCATACGGATCTATAAGAGACGGGCTGAGGTCAATCTTTAGCTTTGTCATTAGCACCTATTTTGGCAAATTTTTTGGAATCCTTCTCCTCTCTCTTTCTCTCTCTTTGTGTTCCTGCAGGGAGACGGAGTTAGAGTGCAGAATCAAAATCGTGTCTCATGGTGTAACAGTTGTCTCTTTTGTCATGTTCCACAGCCTTTGCAGCCGACTTACAGTAGCAATTGACTGACAAGTCTGTAACATTTTATTTTTTTTTCAAGCCAAGCAAGATAAACCTTATTTTTCTTTTTCAGACGGTGACAACAGCAACGCAGTCCAGATGCTTGCAGGTGCCACATTCATCTGTCTAAACAAATATGTGCACTCATGAACACAACGGTGATGCCATGTCATCGTACCGTTCAGGAACGACTGAAATGTGAATTTCAACCGGAGAACAAAAGCAAAAGACAGTTTCAAGATGCTGACTGAGTCTGGTAAGAGACATGGGCTGAAAGGCCACTCCGCAAAGAAAAAGTCGCTTTTCCAAAAGTAACAGAAGACGGATCGTAGTTTTCAAATGCACTCAGGAACAAGGACCTTATTGTTTTGTTTTTTCAGTTCTTTAGCCTGGAGGTAGTAAGGCAAAAGTGTTTGACTACAATGACTATTTTGAAGCTACCCGCTGTGAAGTACTGTGTAAAAGTGGCAGCCGCATGTGTGTGATGTGCAACGAGAAGGACTGGTGCCCTTCACGCAATGGGTGGAGCAACTTTTACAGACATCTGCCATGGAGCCAAGGTTTGGGCACAAATGGGTCTTTCAAAAGAAGCAGGGAAACCTAAAACATGTAAGGCGCTATGACTCGAGGATCATGGTTGGGAAACACTGATCTACATGACTGTAAGCTTACTTGCTCCATGTGTTTGAATCTCATCTAAAGAACAGCGATTTTGTTGTGTTGATAGGTAACTAACTTCTTATTGGAGTGGACAAAAGTCACATGTGGGGTAAGCCGAGGCTCAATCGTGGGACGAGTCCTATTTAATATTTATGTGCTCCCACTAGCTAACGTTATAACAAATGATTTGCTATCATAACTATGTGAATGATACACAGCTCTACATTACAATGTCACCAGGTGACTCTGAACCCATAGAATAGATAAATGTGTGGATGTACGTAACGTTTTTCAGCCCAATAGAAACAACTGAAGTTATTATCTTTGGACCCAAAAGGAACAAATTAGACTCAGGACTCGGGCCGATCACTAGTTGCTACTTGCAACTAGTGATCGGAATCTGGGTGTAGTGAGAAATTCAGACTTGAACAATTCAGAGTCACATAAAAACAGTAACAAAGTTGGTCTTCTATCACCCGAAGAACATTCCCAGTACTAAAGCACTAATATGCCAACAAGACCTAGAGAAACTCATCCATGCATTTATCGCATTGATTACTGGAATAATGTCTTCACAGGTCTGACTAAAAATTAACCAGACAGATGATCATCCAGAACGCTGCTGCTCACCTTCTCACTAAAACCAGCAATACAGAACACATTGTCCCAGCTCTTAAAGTTCCTACACTGGCCCCCTGTAGCTCAGAAAATAGACTTTAAAATACTTTTGTTAGTTTATAAGTCACTGAATGGCTAAGCACCAAGATCTGCTGATGCTGTATCAACCTTCTAGACCTTCATGTCTTCTGGTTCCGACCTGCTATTAATAGTTTTGATTGTGGCTTTTGACAAAATTATATATTCTTCGCTTGTTCCATAATTACTTATTATGTGATGTTTTTATGTTTAAAAGCACCATGAACTCCCTCGTCGCTGAAAGGTTCTGCACAAATAAACTTGACTTTAGCGCTCCTTACGTGTTGAATTGAAGCACACAAAGTGCTAACTGGAGCAACGTAAAGGAAACGAGGCACCAAGTTCATTTTTCACTGAAAGACACAGCTAGCTAATTTTGAACCCAGCATTTATGTTGCGCCGTTTTCGAACCAAATCATCCCAAAGGCTATGTTAAACAACCGAAGGAAGGTGTTGCTGCAGCCAATTATCACATGTTGACTTCATTTATAGTCTGCCACAATAAATTTAGCATAGCAAATGCATGTCAGATTTTACACTCTGGTTTCTGTCTTGATTTTGAACAGGTGCAAATCTGTGCTACTTTTATTTTTCCTGTGAAGGATTACGATTTCTTTCGTCAAAGCTTGGCACCAATCGTACAAAAACGACTACGGTCGAGGTAAAGCATCGATGTTGTTGCTTGCACAATTGAGATTTTCCATGTGGCTCACAGTCTTTGCAGTCTGCACCTTCACTCTGCCCTTCCTCAAAAATCCCTCTCTCCGTTGATAAAGGAGCGATCTTTACCTCTTTAGCAATCTCGACGGCTTCCTCCCCGTCTCCTTCTAATTCTGCTCAGGCGGTTGAAAGATCGTGGTTTGGTATTTTAACATGCCTTCTCGGAGAGGGTTATTGGCTCCTCATACAAGTATTCCCCGAGGTGCGATTCAAAATCACACTCATAAAATCTGGAGATATCAAAACCAGCGACGGCTGACGTGGATTGCATCAACACTTGCTCCCTGTGAAACACCCTTAGGGGCGCGCAGCTGTTTCATTAAAAAACGGTTGGATTGAAGAGCACACTTGTGTGAAGAAAGACTAATTATTCACTCGGGCAGATGGATAGCAGCTAGAACAAGTCTTTTGAAATGATATTTGTTGAATTCTCAGTACTGACAGCGGCCATAATCTGTGAGGCATGATGACGACCTTTTGGTGCTTTCACAGAGCAGACAGCAAGCCTCTGTCACCAAAAAAGACAAGACAAGCAGAGTTAGCACTTGTAATTGTGCCCGACTTTGGGCCGCCTCTGTTGCACTTCAACAAGTTCAACTTCCTGACTCGCTGTATGACCAATTAAGCAACAGCAGCAAAGACAGAAGCAGGATACAGTGTCGGTGTGATGGATCATTGAGTTATCTGGTTGATATGCATATGATATGCTCCCCATTAATGCCATATCAAAACAAATCAGGTTAAGTCAACTCGTCACATGTTAGCAAATCAATATGAGACTGATTTCATGTGGTGAAAATGACTTGTGGAAGCTGAATCAGAATGGGAAGGATAGGGAATTTAAATGATGTTGAATGTCATGTGGTGATTTATACCAGACTAACCCGGTAAAACAGCCCCCTTGTTCTACGCTTCGCTTTGTACAGAGGTTCTTGACCCTCATCTATTGAGAAACAATTGCTCTCTGGAGGCCTGGACTCTGCTGAAAGTTTTAAATTTTACCCAATCGCTAACGTTTGGCCTTGACGTGTGTAATGCGCCGGTTCACTACAGCTGTGTCCGAATTCAGGGTCTGCATCCTTTGAAGGCCGGGAATAAACGAAGGCCAGAAGAGAAAAGCTGTGAATTTGGACAGGTCTAGCCTCCACCCACAGTCCCCGCCCCCACCTTAGCATAACTTATGTTGCCTAGCAACCTTGACAGCATGAAGCAAAGAGCGGCGAAGAAAAAAACAACGAAGCCAAAGTTTGGTTTTAGTCATGTATTACTCCTGATTTCTGTATTATTCTTTACCTTAATACTAAAGGCTGTTCCATTGTAAAAAAAAAAAAAAAAAAAGGTTATTTTAGAATAAAATCTGTTAGTTTTATTCTAATAAAATCTGTTAGTTTTATTCTAATAAAATCTGTTAGTTTTATTCTAAAATATTCAAACCTGTATTACACATTTCTATCAGGAATAAATATAAGCAAATTATTCATTTTCAAATATAATACTCTCCAGATCTCAGATTAGACATTACAGTTAAATACACCTATTATGTTTGAAGGCTTAACTTTAATCAATCAAACTGATTTGCTCAGGATTAAATGAAATACTTTAGTAAACCAAACATTTTACCACCAAATATTACCTGTCTGAATAATATCGGTGTTTAACTGCCACTCATTGAGGAAAGCTAGCGGGAGTTTTTAAAACAATGTGCCGGGAGTCAGGCGTTCTCCTCCGGTACACCGAACCTGGAGCGCCCGGCCAGCTAACAGCCGGCGAGGGGAGCTGGCTGTTAACGCAGTGGGAGCAGACGTGTCCGAAAATGTCAGAGCAATATTGCAATTAGGTGACGTATTGATGAACCGAGCAGATATTTGAGACTTACACATTTATATTATGGCCTAAAAACGTTGTACCAAATCACGTCGTGTCATTTAAAGTGTAATATAGCAAAATAATTTGCCGCTCTTCACTGCCTTTGACGCTCTGCATGAACGCCCGGTTTGGACCAGCAATGAATGATGGGATATGGTGGGCCATGAAGGATACACCAGACCCATCCTACAAATCTGGGGAAAAGGACGCATTTGAAGGGGTCTTTGAATTCGAACAGGCCTTGTCGCCACGCTGTGACGCAATCGGCCTACAAATCCGTCCTTCGAAGGATGCAGACCCTGAGTTCGGACGCAGCTTGGGAAGCTTACCGGAAGTTGCCTGCACTGCAAACAACCATCCTCCATGATCGGAATCGACAAATTAGACTATACTAATGTTAGTTTCCATTGACCATATCATTATGCAATTTGACATTTTGAAAATGAATTTGCTCAATGGAAACGTGGCAATTTTGAAAACACTCAAATTTTTCAATATAAAGTTTCAGCGGTCGGATGAGGAGGTTTTTTAACTGTATCAAAGTTAATGTGTTTCATAAAACAGTGCCAACAACCGTCACCATCTTTAATAACTGTTTGAAGATTAATGAGCTACAACATTTAATTTCCCTTGGGGATTAATAAAGTAATTTTGAATTTGAATTGAATTGAATTGAATTTGCGTTGTGATCAACAACCGGATGTTACTACTGGTGGAAACGTCGAAGAAGGCAACAGGAAGTGTTAGGTGGATGATGGCGCGGCGTGTTTTTAAAGACTTATCGCATGAACAAGCTTATTCACATGTGATTTTAATTTTTTAAATTTTTTTTTTAATGGAAACATCCCATTTGCAAAATTGGGTGTTCTTTCTCTACTTTTAGATTTTTATATACATATATACATAAATATAAAGTTCTGCACACATTTGTAATGGAAACGGCGCTAACATGGACCAAAATCTCAGAGGAAAGTATGTTGTTGAATCTTTGCCACGTAGAATTAAGGCTGTGCTGACGGAAAAAGAAGGTCAAAACCGTCACCAGCCATGTCTAAAAAGTCTCCAGAGAGTGTATGTCACAGATATATTTGAACTTATATCCATTTACACACAGTTCCATTCCAGGCACATTCTACTAAGAATATCTCGCCAAGTCAAATGTACTTATAAGCTGATTTAAAACCAATGGAATGCAAAAGTGCTGCAAATAAACAAAATGAAAACACAAAATATCATAACTCTGTTTGGTTTCAAAGCCAAAGAATAATAATAAAAAATGTCTTGATTTGAGTTTTGAAAGTCCTGAGTCCAACTGCAAAGGAACATATTGTTCCAGAGTTTAGATTACAGAGGCAACAAAAGCCTGATCTCCTCTGTGCTCTCCGCAGCTCCTCAATACATCCAACTCAATCTACTTCCCTGACCTTGGCGACCTCGAGCAAGAATGTGCAAACTTAGAAAACTAAAGAGAGGTGACGGTGCTAATTCAAGTTAATTTGTACGGCACATTCCAGCAACAAGGCATCTTAAAGAGCTAATGAGTTTAATAGTCCCAAAACAAACAAATGGGTCATGATTAATTAATAAATGAACGGGGAGCCTGGGCAAAAAGTCAAGAGCAGTCTCACTTTTATCTGCCCATCAGTGAGGAGCTGAGCCATCTGGTTTAATGAGTGTTTATTTGATCATGTTATTGACAAAATCATAAGAAGAACTATTTTTAGATAATATGGTCATGCTGGGCCTTTGTTAAAGGGGCAGTATTTTCTGTTTTCCACACACACATAATCATTTCATGTCACAATTGACTAACTATGTCACCTTCAGTTGTTATAAAAATGCAATAAATATCAAATGTGACTTAAAATATATTTGACTATGTGATTAAACGCCTTGAAATTGGGCCTCTGTCTCTTTAAGAAACTCCTGCTCTTTCTGAAACTTCGCCTTCAGGAAGTCATTACAACATGGCTCCCCCTATTAACCCTTTAACAACATTTTTACCAGCATTGCTCTGAGAAGCAGCTCGTATAATGAACTCCGCAGATGAGCAGTTCCACCGGGTGTTTGCTAATTGCTGCTGGCTAGTCTGAAGGAGTTGAGCGGGGGAGGAGGGCTCTGTGAGGCGGAAGCTCGGAAAAGGCAGCTCCGTGGAAGAGCTTCGTCGTTTTTCACCTCTGAACGGTAGCCAAAGGACTCCCCAAACATGCATGAAAGGCAACACTCCAGTTGTGTTTTTGATGTTTGAATGGCATCATAACATAATGTGAAGCTCAAAAAAGTTGATTTTTCATAATGCTGCCTTTTAAAGAAGCATAATTGTTAGCTATATTGATTGGTTTTATTTCTCAAGCCACTGCAGGCTCATAATAAATCTGGAACGCCAACGAAGAGATGGAGACTTATTTAATTATTCTATAGGCCACTAAAATCTTCATAATAATAATTGCGGGTCTGCCTTTATGACTGCCTCAGGCCCTTTGAAGTTGCAATGAAAGGTAGATATTGTCGAAAGTCTCTTTACACACCGTTGTAATATATTAGAGCGGTGATTCTAAACCCTCAGGGCTCAAAGTCATTCATGTTTTCCATGTTTCTGTGATTCAAATTATTGCCAGAAAATCTACGCATTTCTTCAGTTTGTACAGTCGTGTCACCTGCTTCATAACTCCGGTTTTCCAGATGACATTCCTCTGTTAAATTGTCTCATCAAAAACACCTGGCGAGAGGGAGAGAAAAATACCACCAGTGGTAATTTACCATCACAGACACCTCAAAGGTGTGACTAATAAAATTTAAACATGATTCTATGACTCAGAAGACGAGCCAGGAAAGAATCTACCGGTGAGTCAACAAGCGCGGCAACAGGACCCGACACTGAAAAAACCAAAATGAAATGAAGCTTTTGTTAATGTTATTAGTAACACTGCAGTTTGGCGAGGTAGCGCGTCCTGTTGAGGAGAGGCTTCCGAAACACTTTCATTGCTGAAATGTTTTGCTGCGAGATTTTTCTTGGAGGAGGTAAACATCATGACCTTAACACCTCACATCAACAGTCACATCTCTGGCTTGTTAGTGTTGATTTGTGGGTCTAATTTGATCGACTTTGGTAGTTTTTTTTTTTTCTTCTCTTTCTGCTAAGTGTTTCTCAGAGATTAATAAACTGTGGAGCCTTCTTCCTTAAGGACGTATAACGAGGTGTTGGGAGGAGTATTTTCTGAAAGTGAAAAACTTCAGCTGCGGATTCCTGAAAGTATTGAGGCAGATGGTTGAAACCACAGATTTAGTTTAGATTTAGAGAAGAAAATCAGCAGTGAGCCACATTTTGTCCAATCGGGACACATAAATTAGTTTGAATTTAAGGGCGTTCTCACACGTTATTTTTACCTTAGTCCAAATAATTTAATAAACTGAAGCATATAACTTTAACAAAACTATTTTTGCCCATGTTAGTTAAAACTGTTGCATATAATCTGTTCTCACAGATTATATGAAACAGATATTCTGTGAAAAATTCAAGCTCCTCCCTGAGCTACTATCGCCATCTGATGAAAGGCACAGCTCCCGGTCAAAACCAGCCAATCAGAGCCAGGAGGAGGTTTCTTAGCACTGTCAATCATACTCACATACACGCTGCTAACCATGCTAATGGTGAAGAAACTATTTAGCCGTTCCGGTGAAACTGCGCCATTATCGGTGGCTATGCTAACTTGATTAGCATTTGCAGCAGGCCATGTTGTGGTAAACAAACTGTATCATGCCATTATGGAGTAAAATCTTTGACAAATACATCTACATATTTTCTATAATTTATGTATTAAAGGGACGCCAGGTATTTTCTAATAACTTGCACGTTGGTGTGATATTTTACCAGGCCTTCGGGTGACGACCTTTTTAAGTCTCTTTGTACCGTATTTATACACCGTGAAGCTTTTTCACATCTCGTCACGTTACAACTGGGAAATGTTGCCCATTCCACTGGGATTTTAAGAGATGGAACAACAAAAACGTTATTTAATCTCAACCATTTGCAGGAATAACGGGATAAAATCGCAGCTTGAAGAAGCGCTTCATCGCTTCGTAAACCCAATGCCGGGACTTCTTCCAGAGGTTATGAAAAGGTCAAGCTTGGCTGCA
The DNA here is from genome assembly GCA_903067095.1 of Girardinus metallicus. Classification (NCBI taxonomy): domain Eukaryota; kingdom Metazoa; phylum Chordata; class Actinopteri; order Cyprinodontiformes; family Poeciliidae; genus Girardinus; species Girardinus metallicus. The sequence goes on along the minus strand of CAEGAE010066411.1, from coordinate 23,554 downwards.
CTCTAAAATGAAGTCTTCAGGCATCTTTCTTATTTCCAACTGTGACTGACTCACCGTTATCACCTCCACTACTGTTGACAGTAAAAAAACAAAAAACTGGTTCCATTTATCATGGGCATGATTCACCTTCTATTGTTTTTTTTTTGTATTAATATTATTTTAGGCGTCATGACAGATAAATGCAAAATGAATTCAGCAGGGTAACAGCACAACAATTTAGGCATGGCACTCTGTGTGCCATGATCACTAACTGGTGTTTTTGTATTTACCTATGCAAACACAGTGGCTGTGTTCGACAATTATCACACCCCTGTGCTCAATTAATGAAACAATTTGCATTTTAATAGGCAATTGAAATGGGTTTAGCTAAATAAAGAGCTAAATGAAAATACCTGTTACCCGCTCAACCTCATCCGCTCAATCTACGGTGTTTGACAAGGAGGAGGTTCAGCTGTGGATGGAACAGGCAGGTGGATAACCCATCTGCTCTAGAGTTCACCTTTTAATTTAAAATCCTAACAAACGCAAAAAAGAAGAAGAAGGAGGAAAAAAAAAGTCCTCATTCATCATACGCCCAATCAGCCCGGTTAAGATTTTTCGTGACATTTGAAATTTGACACAATATGTCCAGTTGTTTTTTTTTTGGAGAAATGACACCTGAGCAACACTACAAGGAAGCAGGACTTAGAGAGAAAAAAAGAAAACTATTTTGCTGGATCGATGTAATTAATTTATTGACTGGGGGTCTGGACAAGAGTGAAAGATGGACAGAGAAAATCAAGGTAACCCCTTTTGACAACCTGTTTATGAGGTGTCAGTTTGGATTTGGATCAAGGCTTGTAGGGCTCCGCAAGGGCAAGTGTTGGCTGATTTTTAGTGGCTCCCGCTGGCTGCGTGCTGGCCAGCTGGACAGGCATACGGCTCCTTTTCCTTTAGCTTACAGTCATCAGGATCCTGAGACAGAACAACAAGCCCGAGCAGAAACGTGAGTGACCTTTGAACCCGACGTTCTCATTGGTTCCACTGCAAAAATTTAGCTAAAAATGCTGGTTAACAAAAAAAAGAGAATTTCACAGTAGATCACAGTACTATGTAATCACAGTTTATGTCGTTTATGTTTAAACAACATAAACGTTGAGAATCCCTGAATGATTTTTGTCACTCAGTTGACGTAAATTAATAAGATTTACTTCTGCAGATGTCACCGTTTCCTCGATATTACCCTTCTATATTTATACGTTAAACATTTTCCATTTGCAGCACAAATACAAACTTTTATTTGTTTTACTGGGATTTTATGTGATTAGAAAAACAGAAAATAGCGCAGAATTGTGTTATGAATGAAACATGACATGTAATTTTTTAACACGTTTTTTTGGGTTTTTTTTTTACAAATAGAAAACGGTGAAAACCCAACACATGTTGGCAGCAGCGTCAGGGTTTGGAGATGCTTTTCTTCAAGAAAGAAAAGCATCTTTTCTTTTTGGTCAGAGTTGGTGGAGTGAAATGAAGTCAAATCAAAGCAAGCCAAGCAAAAGACCTGACATCCAGGGTGAGTTTAACCTTCCAGCAACAGAGGAATGGTTTAGATCAGGTATTAGAATGGTCTAGTCAAAGTTCAGACCTAAAACCAGCTGAAATATAGCTAGTTGTCCGTTGGACTTTCTCGCTGAGAATTCCGACTTTCAGACACAGCTGTTACATTTTCGAACTACAGTCTTGGGAATTTCAACTATTGAGAAAAACAGTGTAAAGAATAATAATAGCATCTCTTCATTTTTAAAACGGTTGTATGTTTGCATTTAGTATTTATTTCTTTATTTTGCAAAACTCTGGTCAGTGTGAGGCACCGTTGGAAGGTGTTCTACAAATGAAGCTTGATTGATTGATTGATTGATTGATTGATTTAATCTGATATTGCCTCACAACAAACTGAAAATGTCCAGCGAGTCTTTAAACTCTGCTGTACTGATGTGGTATCTGCTATAAATAGTCTGAGCACCAGTGCAGTTCTCTTGCACATGCTGAGTCAGTTCTCTATACAGTACAGCGACACATCATTACACAATACTGCTGCAAAAATAAATAGGACAAATCCTAAATTATTTTAAGTTTCACGGACGGCGAGTTTCTTCCCAGACTCTGTAGCAAAGCTAGTTGTACCCGCCATGACAGAAAGCAGAGGTCAAGGTAAACCCTTTCCTCACCTGTCATTACAGTGTTCATCCAAACATGCTAGGATTTATGCCGTCATTTGTGTGAGGCGATGCCTCCTTAGGAACCCATAACGTGGAAGTCGGGACCATGAAGCGGCCGTGCTAACAGCCCCTGTGTGTGTCGGCGCCGATTTATTCGACGCACAAAAACAACATCCTGCTGTCGCCCGCATGCCATTCCCCCGGAATAAAGCGGTTACCTCCAAGGTCCCTTCCTTCCGTCTTTTGGGTCTCGTCCTAAACTCGAGTCATGACTCACCGGGTTTCCAAGGGGGGACAAACGCATCGCAACCCATTAATATTCCAGCAGCTTTGCCGGTGCCATTCCCGTGTTTTATGCTCGCTCGCTGCGCCTCCCAATTCTTTTTATACTTTCTCTTCCCGCCTCTCTCTCTCTCTCCCTCTTGCTCTCATCTCTCATTCTGCCTTCTTCTAGTTACACATGCAAAGTCGGCTGAATTTCCACGCGACCCCTTTTTTTTTTTTTTCTTAAACGAAAGCCTGCTTCATTCTTTGCGACACGTCATTTGTTTCTGTTTTTGTCTGCGTGGAGCTGCTGCTGCACAAATGCTGATGCTCCACTTCTGGGCCTGCTACCTTAGCGCTGTAATTTCCAGAGCAGCCGGCTCGTATTGTTCCACCTGTATAGACTTAATTAAGGTTTTAATTAAATCTCCATTTAAGTCCCGTGTAAGTTAGCGTGATGAAGAGATCGAGCTGAGGCTCGCGCGGCCCTCTCTGGAGCAGATGGATGTTCTCTTGCTGGGTCTGAAGGGCTTGTTTATGGTGGACGTTGGAACGAGCTCCAGCGTGTTGTTGTGTGTTTGCTGCAGGTGTTGGCTCCGATATGAGAGGGAAAACAAGGATCTGATCAGCAATACACGCTGAAGATTTCACCCGTCCCATCTCGTCCGTTACCCCAAGATTGATAACCACAACTCTGATTCAAAAAGCGATTCACACTGCTTCCTGCTTCTGGAGCCCTTGGTATTCTGACAGATCAGGGCGCTCCCTTCGGCGGTTTTGAGGTCTGAGCTGAAGCCAAGGAATACTCATTTCTTTTGTTTATTTTTATTTTACCAACAACGGAGGTCAGAGTTAGTACGTAGATGCAGAACTGTTTCCTCGGGAGCTGATTGGCTGTCTCGCTTCCAGGCCCTCCAGCAGGACAGATGGCTGGAAATTCTTTATATTTACTTTAGAACATCACCTGGGGCATGGAATAAGATACACTTTCAAAGGCAGGAATGGGAGAAAGGTTGTTTTACAAAATTCACACCTATTTTTTTTTTTTTTTCTTGGCTGGAGTACATAATGAGTGGCGCAAGTGCACATTTCATGACGGGGAAGCTCGTGGTCAAGCTTTATTGCTCTTGTGCTATTCCCCCCCACCCCACCCTGTAGTTCACTCTTTGACATCACATCTTTTTATTTGTAGCTCGGACAAACGAGTCGCGTTTGACATTTTCGCATCCTCTTTAACCGTTTTTCTGCAGGCCACTTCTAAAGGTTCCTTCAGGTTTTTGTCAAACAAACGTTATACTCAAAAAAAGGTTTTGACCAAATGCCTCTCAGAATTCTCATTTGAAAATGTTATTTTTCAGATTTGGCAACTGAGTAGAGTTTGGGAAAAAAAAAAAACAAAAAACAACAACCTCTGAAGCCATTGTTGCAGTGATCAGTTCGACCGAAGACGGACGCCTGGATGAGATTCTCTAGATCTTGGGAATGTTTTTAGGTGATAGAAGGCCGACTTTGTAACTGTCTTTATGTGACTCTGACAGTTCAGGTCAGAGTCCATCACTACACCCAGTTTTTGAGCCTGATCACTATTTTCTGGATGTAAAAACTGATGGTGCGTACTGACTCTTCATTGTTTCAGTTTAAGTCCAAAGATAAAAAACTTCAGTTTTGTTTCTGTTCAGTAGGAGAAAGTTATGGCACATCCGCACACTGATTTGTTGTAATCGTTTGCTCATTCCTTGGATGGGTTGACAGTTGTGTGGTGACTTTGAAATGTAGATCTGTGTAGTCATGGTAGGCATGTAGATACCAATTAGAAGGCGTCCCAGGATCGAGCCCTGTGGTACCCCGCAAGTGACTTATGTCCGCTCTGATGAGAAATTCCTTATTGACACAAGAAGCTCATCAAAATCCTAAACAAATACTCTCTGATATTTTATTAGCTTCCTGCTATGATACAATTTTCTCTTTAAATTAAATCATTTGCAATGGCTGTCAACCTTATATGTTTATTCCATTTTGGTGCTTCATTTTTAAGGAGCTCTTCAGTCACTGATACGAGTGAGAAAAGGCGACTTCTTATCTCAGTACATCAATCAGTAGTTACAGCTCTCTTGGTAATTTGTGACGACTTATCTCTGGTTTGATTCAGTGTGTGTCATTTGAAGGCGTTTCTCCACATTTATCTTTGATTTCACCAAGGTTGGCTCCGTGGCGAAATAACATTAGACGGCTGAGATTTATGGCTGTAAATCCACCCTCGATCCGCTCTTCTCCACTCTGCCTGTCCGCGTCGTGACAGTTTCATTTAGGGGCAACCAATAGCGGAGAACGGCCGTTAGCTTCTCCTGCTAACGACCGGTGGTTTGTTTCCTTCCGGCAAATGTCTCGTGCTCAGACCGTCTTTGTCCATTTTGTGGACACTGGTGTTTTTAAAAGTCAAAAGTGAAAATCAGATCATCCCCTCCAGCTCACACAAGTCAGGATTTGCTTCTGACATTTTATCAGGCCTCGAATGATGTCTGTAATTCTGGATTAGTCCCTGAAATGGCCTTTCGCAAATGGAGGAGAGAGGGACTTTCATTGTGTATAATGACAGATTCTATCTGTGGCCACTGCTGTGCCTCGCTGTGATGGAGCTCCGACTTAAAAATTGTCATAAATGTCTCATTGCCTGGGATTTAGTATGTTGATGGGGAAGCGGCGGTTTATATTCCCGTCTGTGTGTTGCACAGTCGTGCACTAAATGGACACAGTTGACCTTTGTTTTTGAAAGCTGCTGATATTTATGTTGATTCCGAATGTAGCGCATGTTAAAAATGATCACTTGGAATAGCCACTGTTTTGAAATTCCTCGCTGTAAAGTCGGATCTACAGCTCGTAATGGCATCCCAGACAAATTTGAGTTCTCGAAGCGTTTTTGTGTTCGTGTCAGCAGCTTGTAATTTGGAAGATACCATGGCCGACAGCAAGGACTTCTTCTGTGATCCTTTGAAGGATTTATTGAAAACGGGAAGCTAACGTCCTCAGAATTGAGACAAAAACATCTGACGGCAAAGTCACTCTGCTGTGAAACAAACAACTTCAAATCAAAAGCTAGTGAAGAAAAAAAATAAATGAAAATTCATGTGAAGAGATTAAAGCTGCTAATATCATAAACTGGTTTTGCCCCAAAGAGGTTCCTTAGCCTTAACTTTTAAAAGCCGAAAGCAGTAAATTAACATTTTGAGACATATGCTGATTAACTTTGATTCCATCGCTGGATTCGAGGAAATGTTGACCGAGGCGATGTCTGCTGGAAAACAAAAAGTCAGATAATTTTATTTTGATCATGTCAGAAAAAGTCATGCCCTTTCACAGCTACCGTCTCAGTTCAGATCAGATGTCAAACTAAATGTATATTTGAGCTTTTGTAGTGTATGAAGAGTCCAGGTGAGATTTTCTTAAAACCAGGTAGGATTCATTAGAAACAGTCCGAGGGTTGCCAGACTGGCCTTTGTTTCTGTCTGCCTGTCCCTGATGAATAGCTCTACAGGATTAAATCTTGACTGCTGTGCTTTTATCTATTGGAAAATATAAAGATACTATATTAGTGTCAGAACCAACCCATTCATTATGTTTTTTTTTCTGTTCCCAAACTGATTTAATACATTTATTTCATTCATTCTTTATATCCACCCTAAGCCATTAAATGGTAAAGTGAGCGTTTTTAAATCAGCTGATGAGTGCTAACCCTTTATTATTTCTTCAAACTTTTCAAATAAACTTTCCTTTTTTGATATGTACAGATGGCATGCTGCGTGTTATCCAGGGAACATTTTCTTCTACATGAAATTTTTCTAAAGTTTGAGTAGAATAGGGTTTGGCATCTTTTTGTGTGCGTGTGTGTAAAATCTAAGAAAATTCTCCCAGCCAGAAGCTGGCAGGACGACACTTCCTTCTGGCTTATAGGTTGTTCTTTAATACGTCTCTTTCTATTTCTTATCCTTCCCCTCTTTTCTTTCTCCCCTCCTTCCCTTTTTATTTCCACCTTGCCTTAGATTTGTTCAGACTTTAGCACCTTTCAACGATTGAAGGCAGAGAACTTCAATAACCTTTGGAGTGTGATGTCTTAACAAAAAAAAAACAAATCCGCGCGGCGATTTTGGAAGTGCACTTTAGCGAGGCACGGCTCCTCTCTGGCTTAAAGGAAGTACTAAATCAGTGGGTTGTTTCCCTCTGAAAGCATGGAAACGCATGTCTGAGTTTACTGTCATTTTCCCTATGTTTTGCGGTAATTACTGCAAAACATTACACGCAAAACAATCCGAGCAGTTCCTCGATTTCTGCTCGAGTGTCAAATTGCACACTCAGAGGCGCTGGAGCGCACCACAGTTTTGGGGGGTGGCGCAGAAGTCGTCTTTCACACACCATTTGGAGCCAACACCTGCAACCGCTTGACGGATAGTCTTAAGACGAACACCTGGACACCGTAACGCGGATCCCGTCGCAAACGTTTCTAAACATGTTAAACAACATAATCTGCAACGCAAACATTGCTTTGGGAGCTGAACGATCGCTATATGATGTGATGATCCTCGCTCCCCAGACTTTTCCTCGCGGCCTTCCCGGCTCCGCTGCTCTTTTTTTTTTTTTCGTGGCATATACCCGTGAGCCTGTTTTTCAGCCTGTGAAAGAAATGTGCCAACATTAGACAACACTCATCACTTTCTCTGGGACCTAATCCCTGCCACGCTGAAAGCTGATTATATAATTACCCATTCTCTCCCAAAGATGGGGATGAGAGAGAGAGAGCAAGAGAGAGAGAGAGAGAGGCCTGTGCCTGTGTGTGTGGATGAGGGCTATAGAGTCTGTGTGAGAGAATTAATGAGCGCGGCGGAGGGGGTGACTTGGTTTTAACGGAAAAGTTAAATATATGGAATCAGGCAAACAGGCAGCTGGCAGCGAGGGACCAAAGTTAATCGTGTTTTATGCCACTGGATATCTGAGATTGCAGGGAGAATGAGAGAAGGCAAAGAAAACAAAACTAGAGCTGCTGAACATAATTTAATCATGTACTATAATAAGCATCTGAGAGGAGTCACTTTTAAAACCGAGGATGGAACAACGTTACTCCGTCGGTGATGAATTTCCTTCAGTGATCAGATGGGAAAGCAGTGACTGAAATGGACTTTAAATTGAGCACTGAAATTTTAGAGGGTAATTTCCACATAAATTATTAAAGTACTAGACACAGACTAACTATGATTTATGGTTTTAGAAATGCTACCCACCATTGTGGCCTAAAGACTTGCAAATACTCATCAAATGAGTATCAACTAATATTTACTTACCGCATTTAGTGGTCTCGCTTTTAATTGACTCCATTCTTATTTAACTGTAGTTGTCAAAACTCTGTTTACCTAAACTGTTCGTACATTACATATGTGAGAGGCAGCCACCAAATCCTGCTGCAAACATCCCTTAACGCACAGAACCAAAGATCCCTTACAGAAAGCCGGAATCACGGGATTGCTCCCGTTTGCTTTTTCTGTTGGGGGCAGCCATTGGTATGATGGTGGCGACGGTGGTAGGAGTTCATCCCACGATCGACGGCTTCCTGGTTCAATTCCTGCTCCTCTGTCGTTGTGTTCTTGGGCAAGACACCTCACCTGCCTTGTGCCGGTGCATGGCAGCCTCACCTCTGTCAGACTACCTCAGGGCAGCTGTGGCTACTGTTCAGTAGCTTACCACCATCTGTGTGCGAATGAATGATTGTAGTGTGAAGCACTTTGGGGTCATGTGGACTTGATAAAGCACCACGTACAGGACAAAGTTGGTAAATGTCTTTTTGACAGACCTCTTTTGGTGGTTTCCATCCCACTAGAAGGTCTGAAAAAAGACAACTACCCACACACACTGAAAGGCCATATGAGTTTTGACAATCTAGTGGAGAACCTTCCCATCAGGCAATCCTTCCAGAGGCCCTTAACTTTTACAAGGACAAGGAGATAGGTGGAACCCCCAGGGAAGAGTGTTGTCACCTGCTTCAAGGCCATGTTTGAGGGACTTCCCCTACAAAGTACAGCAGCATTTCAGGACAATGTGAAGCAACCTGGAGTTTCTGGGACTACCTTGATGTCCACTGACATGAACAGGAACCACCAAATAAGTCAAGGGCGATGGCTATAGCGGGGGACATAGTCATTGAAATGGAGCATTGTGTGCTGTGCTATGCAAGCATCATTGAAGGCTGTGTTTGAACAACAACTTTGTTTCTTTTGCTCAATGAAAACTACTCATCCTGGAAATTGGGGATGTCACAGGCAGAGCTCTACAGATTGAAGATTCTGTCTACCTCCTCTTGCCCAAGGTGTTTGTTTTCAACCTATGGTAACTCCACTACGAGATGGCATACATGATGGTAACCACCACTGGCCTCAAATGTAAAAGTGAGCCCCCAAAAGATCCTCAGGTGAAGGAGGAAGAAGATTCTCCTCCGCTGGAAAACAATGAGCACGTTCTCAACACCGTCTTCCTGCCAGAAGGCACAAGCCGTCATTGGACAAATTTGGAGGTGGGAATAATTGACATCAATCCAACATTGGACTACAATAGGCCTACAAAACGAATGTAAGGCATTGCAAAGTAGCTGTTTTATCTGCAAGGTCTTATAAGGCTGTTGGTTCTAAGCAGTGAGACAAATTGTGATATTTGTAAGTTTGGCAGTGCTGTTTGTTTGTCTTGCCTCTTCCATTTAATGACAGTGTGGTGTTTGTTACTGTCTGTCTTTCCACTTAAGGTTTATTTCCATTTTGGTTTCAAATTGAAAACAGTGTTCTCAATTTAGACAGCTATGTTCAACTAATGAAAGAAATGGGGTTATTCATAAATGACTAATCGGCAGGTCACATAAAAAGGATCAGAATAATCCCACAATTTAGAAAAAAAATCCTAGCCACAATATGGGTCTATTTTAACTTTAATTGCATTAACAGCAGTAGAACAAGGATCTTTCAGTCAAGCAAAGAAATGTCAGAATCGCACAAATTAGAAAAGACAGATAAAATGAAGGATTGATGTGCACCTAATCAAAGCAACTGGAAGTGGCCAAGGAAACAAACACGGTCCTTTGATGTACGACTGCCTTCCTCTCTGGCAGCGTTATTGAGATTAAGTAAAATGAGATTGCTTTCATGCCTTTGCAAATATCTCCATGTTGGGAATTAATTTACTATTGGCACGAGATATGATAAATAATAAATTGGCAGAGAAGTTTCCCATCTGTGATGATGGCTATGAAGGATGAATCTCTGAAGGGGAGAATCTTAGACCAGAAAGTCTTTGGAACACCAGCAGACCGTCATTTTCAGAAAATTAAGTCATAAATGGTGGGGAAAATCTGTCATCACTTGTTCATCACTTTATTCTGCTAACACAGTTAGCAGAATAAAAAGGCGTTTAATTAATCATTTAGAAGACAGTAGTATATTGTGGTTGGCATATCAAATACGAGTTAAATGTAGAAACAAAAAAACGATTAATTCAAAATTCCTTTGATATCCAAGATGGATTATACGGGTCCCTGTAGATCTCCTGAAGATTTCTGGTTGTCAAAATGGATTGTGGATGGTAATGGACCTGAGAAATTAGGGTTGCTAGATTATTTTTCTCCCACCGCTGTTCCAATTGTACATGGTAACCTGAATGCCTCTCAGTATAATTATGTTTTTATAATGGCTCGCAATTACGATTAACTTATAGTAAATAAAGAGGCCTTTTCTCGTGTGTACTATACTTTGCCTCATTTTCACAAAGGCATAAGTTACCATGGCAATTTATCCTGTGCAGCTAGCCAGGCTAACACCCAGGTTTACTTCTGGTGCCTTGTCTGTTCAGTCAGTGGTCATGCCAATCAGAAATGCCATTATCTATGCCATTATCAGCTTTATAATTATCCATGTGGGCATTGTTACTGTTGAGTTGTGTGTCTGAAGATTTCTCTCTCTCTTTCGCTCTCTGTAATGACAAATACAGTAGAATGATGATTTGTGTGGTGTAATTAGTTTTATTTGTTCCCATGTTTTGTATTGCTACATGTTGAATTTTAATATTACTGTACATTTTGGGGACTGCAGGTGTATGTCAGTATTTGTAGCTAGAGCCTGGTACAAGTACGTCTCTCCTTCAGTTGTTAATGTTGTACATTTTACCCTTTTAAGTACATTTCAAATTTGTGGAAAAGCTCTTGCATGTAATGCTTTTTTTTTTGTTTTGTTTGTAATGTTTGTGTTAATAACCTGAAGTAACATTTCTGCCATGTTATGGTACCATGAGAATCTCATCCTAGCCCGTGCCTGGCCTGTGTGTTATCAATGCTAAGCTAACGCGCAGCAAATTCAGAAAGCAGATATTTGGTGTGTAATGCTTTATGGTGTGACTTGGCAGTGAAATATCTGTGGCATCCATCAGAGCTCCTGACATGACTTTGTGTCTGCACGGGTTTAATCATAACAAACACCCACCCACCCCCTCCCCACACACACACAGTGTTTTTATCACTTGTGGGGACTTCACATTGACTTCCATTAATTTCTACAGCCTAACCCTTACCATAATCCTAACCCTAACCTTAACCATCACAGACCTAACCACTAACCCAAAAACAACAATTCCCCTCCTGGGGACCAAGGAAATGTCCCCATAAGGAGCAATGGTCCCTATAACCCCACAATGTAGGCAGAAATAGGTTCCCATAAGGATATAAAAACCTGGTACACACACACGCACACCCCCACTCCCTGAGCAGTGATGACTCATCCTGTTTGAGTGGGACCTTCTCTTCAACCAAATTGCGGCTTTCTACTACCGTGTAACCCCCACTCTCACCCCTCTCCTGGAAAAACAGAGATCTTTTGATCTCGGTTTTCTGCCTGCCTGATATTTTTATCCACCAACCAGCCCGAGTGTTAATTATAGCAAATATTCATTCATTAAAGTGAAGCCTCTGTGACTTGGCAGGGTGCGCACTCTCTGACACAGCAGTAACGTTTAAACCACATGTGTCAAACTCGAGGCCCGGGGGCCAAATCTGGCCCACTGTAGCTTTTTTTGTGGCCCTCTAGACTCCAAATTACATCAATAAGTCTCCAATTTTTCACAAATTTACATAAAATTAACAGATCCCCACTTTTTTTTTTCAGATTTTACTGCTATTTTTTATTTTTTTATTATCAAAATTGTCCAAAAACACTGGGTTTAAGTGACTGCTGCCTCAGCCTTACTTGATGTCAAGATGTAGTCCGTGATTGATACGGAGATTAATAAAAAGTAAAAAGTCACATTTAGCACGACACGTTAGCGAAAATATCGTAAAAATTCCTTACAAGTATTTCTAAATTACCGCCACTAAATCTTTGAAAAAGGATCCCCCAAAAATCCTAGCTTGGAGCATCTCTAGCTACAAACACATCAGATGATGACGCATCACCAAATTGGTCGTTTTTAATCAACTCTCGGGGCTCGCGCCGACCTGGGATGGGCGTAAATTCACTTTTGCTGCTTCAGTGGCGCTTTAATTGTTTGGCAGAGCCTCCACAATGGCTCTTCATTCAAACACAATATACAACGATGTCAAGAGGCAGGTCATTAAAAACCTCGCAGTGGACTGCAAATATTTTAATAGCTCAATAATAGCGACTGAATGCTAAAGATAAGGATTAGAATTACTGTACAATGAAGAAGCGTGACGTGTGTCTGCTGTGCAAGAGCAATTTATCAATTCTCCTCTGACAGGGTCTAATTGAATGAAAATGACCCAGGCCTTGAAAGATTGTTTATTGAGCAACTAATCTGTGCAACCCTCCACCCTCCTGTCTTGCCCATAAGGCCAAAGGAAAGAGAAAGGGGGGGAACTCAATCAATGTCCCATTACCACTGTGAGTCTTTAAACCACACATACAGTATGCAGTACACTCCAAACGGAGCATGTTTAACTTGTTCTGAATGGGGGTCTCATCAGTCAACCCGAATAACATGAGAGGAGGCGGTGTGGCGGTGGAGAGGAGTTCACCGACGATGAAACAACAAAGGTTATTGCCTCACACCGTATGTGGCACTGAAAGCAATTCTCTATCAGCTTTATTCTGGGTGTATAGGTCTGTCTTATGTGCGAATGAAATATTAACCCCCAGACCGTTGGTTAAGTGTTTCATAAATGTTGCATGGTGTAGAAGAAGTAATTGGTTCCCTCATCCATTATAGTTGTCGCCCTGGCCCAAAGAAAAGGAAATGACTTCTGTGGAGGACGGGAGCAGGAGTCCTAGTGGAATTCCACGGATCTCCACTGAATTCGGCGCCATGTCTGTGGAAAGGCACTTTAGGAGACGCTGCTGATTCATTTTTGTAAGCGCCGCGTATCGGTATCAAGGAAAATTTTTTACAGATTATGCTGAAAAGGTTCAGCTCTTCAGCTGAACCTTTCTGACTGCCTATTATTTTTTTAATATTTAGGATATTCTTTTTTAAAGATTTTATTGGCTCTAATGACCTTTATAGTTAATTGACAGGACAGTGGGTAATGAGAGAAGGGGAAGACATACGGCAAAGGCCGCCAGGCTGGGAATCGAACCTGCGACAGCTGTGTCGAGGACTAAGTCCTCCACATGTGGGTGGTGCTTAACCCCTGCGACACCACAGCACCTCCATAGTTAGGATATCCTATTAATAATTGCTTTTCGGCACGTTGTGTGGTAAGGTGTTAGGGTTCTCTTATTATATTGATTACTAGTTTAGAAAACAGATTATGCTGAAACCAAAAACTCCAGACTTGGTGAATGTTTGTGTAACCTGCACAAAGTAATCAACCCGTACTTTATTTTGGTGGGTCAAACTGACGGCACACTTTAAGTTGCGGGTGAGAGGTGAACTCGGATCTCCTCCATTGCTGTTGCCGCTGTCGCTGTGGCTAGCTGCTTGTGCTTGGCATCTTCCAAAATCACTGAAGAATACGGCTGGATCGAGCCAAAGTAACACAACCGAAAGATTATATTGGGTGTTTTCTGGGAACCACTTGACGATGAGTCGTTTATTCTACGTACTTTGTTTTTTTCTAGTAGAAATGCGGTGGCGACACGCCCACTCAAAATCTATGTATTGGCGTCTTAAAAATGGTCTTGTAGATTAAAAGATAATTCTCTTTTTGTTAATTTTGAGGCTGAATAGAAGATATATCCTCAAAGTATTAAATAAGCCCTTTGATTTTTGTAAATTTGTCATTTAAGGATACTTTTAGTTACTTTACATTGATTTTGTTGACGGCCTGTAGAACTCTGGAACTGGTTCATTTTTTGGAGTCGCGCAACAAAACAAAAAACCAATTCATTGTTGATTGAAACAATACTTAAGTCAATTAAGTTTAATTGACTTTAATGTCAATTAAGCTTAGATACAACTTGAAAGTGCACTTTACTTTGATCTGTAACTTTGATCTGTAACTTTCTGTAACATTAATGTGATCTTAAACTTGAAATTCATTTGAATGATTCCTAACAAAAACTTTATGGAATATAGCTATTTTTTTTTTATGAATGTTTAGTTGTTTTGGATAGCAGTTTAAACCTGTTTAAATGCTCATTTTTGTTTTTATTTATGGCCTTGTTTAGGTCAGGTTTTTTTTTCCACCCCCTATTTCAACCCAGGATGGCGAGCTGCCAGATCACCGCAGCTTTGCTGTAGGACTTAATTGAACCAAAGTACTTTATTTTTCCGGACTTATTGCCTTGGATCATGGACTAAAAAACCTTTCGGATTATTGATTGATGGACCATTAATCACCCTGCATACAAAAGAACGGACTTGGAACAAGAGGAAAAAAAACTCTTGGGTGTTATCAGGGTTTATTTATTTTTTGTTATTGTTGTCTTCCTGTTGTGTTTATTGTTTATACTTATAGGAAAATATTATTATTATTATTATTATTATCATCATTGGATACCTTCCTAAATATATGCAAATATATAAATTTGAATACAATAACTTAAACTTGTTGATGTTTATTCACACACTCGGGCTCCTCAGCTGAACCTTTCTGACTGCCTTTTTTTTTTACCGTATAGCTGGGTAATTTGACATTTTGAAAATAAATTAGCTTATTCAAAACGAGCCAATTTTGACAAAACTTGTTCTTGCTAAAAGTTTTGGTTCAACAATGTTTTTTTTTGCCCATAGCAAGATTAGTTTATTTCACAAATCTGCAGTGGAAACACTTTTTTCGCATCACACGAATCACATGATCAACGTCCGGATGATGCCGCTAGCTCAAGCCACAAACAAGACAACAGAAAGTAGTTGGAGGATGTAGTTATTTTTCAATAACTACTTGTGTGAACATACTCTGGGATTGCTTGAGTTTGGCTTTGGATTTTTGGTGTTCCTTAGGTTTTTCTATTTAGTTTGCTCTGTTTTCCTCTTATGTTCTTAATGATTCTAGTTATGTTTTTTCTTGTTTCTAGTTAATTTCTGTTCTAGTTTATCATGTTTCTTTAGTCTTAGTTATTCTTTAGTGTTAGGATTATTTCCTGTTCCCCTGTGTTCTCTCCCTGTGACACTTTTCTCTCTCTCCCCTCAGGATGCTTCCACTCGTTTCACTGACACCTGCAGTCAATTAGCTCATCAGTCCAGGTCTATTATTCCAACACTCAACCCCCCAGTATTTAAGTTCCTCATTGCCAGTCACTACTTTCTGGTTTGTCATATCACTTCTCGTTGTCACTCTACTCACTCCTCCCTGGTTCTTCTGTAATCTCATGTCTCCTGCTTGGACTTGTTTTTGATTTTCTTGTTTCCTGGACTTTGCATTTTTTATTTGTTGTTTTTTTTTTCATTAAATATCCACAGAATTTCGTCTCTGCCCTGCTGCATTTGGGTCCGGATTTAAACAAAGCGATTCTTAATTGCATTTATTGGTGAGTGGAAACAATGCAATTGTTTTTACTTTGGCTGAAGTTTTGCACACATTTGTAATAAAAATACAGCTCTAGTGAGGGGTCAATGGGACTGACGTTACCATGTCCATTTTTTAAAAGCCTGCACTGGCGGTTCCCTTTGTTGTTCGTGCTTGGAGCAGTGAGTTATGGTAGTATTTTTTTATTTTATTTATTTTTTTTTTTGTTTGGGGGTCCAAAGAATATTTTTCAAATGTTAAGGGGGCATATTAAAGCGTGAGTTTGTAATATGACAAATATGCAGTAAATGTCTTGAGTACTTTTGTTGTCAAACAATTTTACTGAGGAATTAGGCAAGAAAATTTAAACATCAACAATACAAATTTGTCCTCTTTTTGATGTGAACATAAAGACAATGCAGAAATGAAACAGAAGTGACATAAATTCACATGGACATTCTCAAGACTCTTGTTTACTTTTGTAGTGCAATCAGATTTCACAGACCTTTATTCCTAATTTCTTTTAATAATAATAAAATAGTATTAAAAATATATTAAACTTGAAGAGAAACCCTCATTGAATTTACACAGTCAAGAGTTAATTATCACAGAGCGTCGTTCATTTCTTCCTTTATCTATTCAATCAAAGTGACATCTGCATTGCTGCACCGGGTCGACGCGTTTGAGCTCTGCACAGCTCTGCAGCTTTGTATCCGACAGACAATTGTCTGAAGTTTTGGATCAGGCGGGGATTATGGATCTGGGCTCACATTTCTGTCAGAAGAAAGGCTCATCGGTGTCAAGCCATCCGCTGTTGAGAGCGGCCGTAAGAGCTCATCCTTCTGTGGAGAATTTTTGGATCCGCATCCAGCTCTGTCTTTTATCTCGCCGCTTGCAGATGCCTCCGTCAGCGTGGGGATGGCTATCTGGGACTCTGCTCCAATACAATTTGTCTTCTCACTTCCAGAGTTTTCTCTGTGTTTATGTGGCAATTGTGGTTTAAATACCAGCATATGTTTAGGCATCTGGATGGCATTCAGGCACGGAGAGGAACGTGCGTTGAGGTAAAATCACCTTGCCTTTATAAAAAGTAGCTCTGTCTCTTGGACTTTCCCACTATTTGTTGCTGTATGCGCTACGCATTTTAATTAATTCTATTAGAATTTTATGTAAAAGAAACACGCAAAGACGTGCATAAATATCAAGTGGAAGCTAAATGACACGCGGCATTAAATTTATGTACAAATAAACATCTAAAAAGAAGTGAAACTCCACCTTCAGGAAGTCATCACAACATTAACCCTCTATTAACCCTTTAACAATGTTTTTACCAGAAGACATAGCTCGTATAATGAGGGATTCAAAGATGACGGATGCTCTGTGGGGCGGGGCTGTGCATTGAAGGCGGAGCTAGGTCCACCCAGGCATTTTCTACAGCTGAATTTTTCATTAAAAAAAATTAAGGCAATACTGCAGGTATGTTTTTGATGAGGAAATAACATTATAACATGATGTAAAGCTTGAAAGCGTAAATTGTACATAATATTGCCCATTTAAATTAGTTGTTTTTAAAATGTAAAATGGCTCAAAGGGAAATTTTTGTACAGTAGTTTATGTCTTATTAGAAAGTGGAAGGATGTTTGTTTTGTCAAAAACCTTTCTGGGGCTTTATGAAATCCTTCTGTAAGACAAACCAGTGAAGTTATTGAGAGGTTTTATACTTCTGTGTTTGAAAACAGAATTAGATTTGATCTGTCAGACAGTCTGTAATAACGGGACAGCGTGGGATCAGTCAATCTTGCTATGAAAAATGCTGTCTATGTGGATGACCTGGAGGGCGCCCACCTAATAAACAACTTAATGCCCTTGCGCTCTCCGACTGCAGATCCGAACCGTCCCGTCCCCGACACACACATTTCTGTCCAGTTAGTTCTTAAAATGTTTTCACGTATTTCTCTGCATCACTTACACACTGACCTCTCTGCAAGCGTCAGAATCAGCGGGTGCAATCACGGTGCTAAGCTCCCGTCGGCGTGCGGATTCGCTCGTTCAGACGGGGAGACTTTATGTGTTTAAAGGTCCCATCAAGAGACTCGATTGTGCCTCGCGCCGCCGGGCTACAAGCCGGGATCTGATAAGTTCGCCGGGTTGTTTTGGGCTCTCAGAAGACGAGGTCTCGTGACTTTAATCCTTTTCTTCACAATTCGCGTCCTATAGGGCAGGAGCGGGTTAGCTGCGGTGAAAGCGGCTTACCGCTCCAATGTGTTCTATACGGCTCTGGGGAAAACCCTTGCTTTCACACACGATTAAATGCATCTGACAGATATTCATAATTTAAGAGATTTCAAGGATCAAGCCCTCAAGTGCCAAGAGGTTGCCTTCTCAGGTATAAGCGATAACGTTGGCATCTATGTTTGTCTGCTTATCTAGCCCTTCCCCTCCGCCATTCTGATTATGTCACTTAGAGTAACGTAGATCTGCTTGTACATGGTCTATATTTATATGAAACTGACTATTCATGAATCACAAAATGGAGTTGAGCTTAAGAGAATTAAACATATTTGATAGTTGAATAGTTTTGAATTTCCTTTTTTTCTTTATTCTACTTTAGAGCTGTGTACTTTTTGGTTTTACTTTTCTAAACTGTGGAATGCCTATTACTTTATTCCAAATTTTAAAACAGAAAACTATTTAGTTTATTACTTTTATAAATTGTGGAGTACTTGTTGCTTTATTAAAAGTATAAACCAACATTTAGCTTTATACTTTTAATATCGGAGCAAGATCTAAAGAAACACCTGGTAGTTTACAAATCTAGAACAAACTTAGAACATCTACTTTATAAGTAAAGTAGAAGACACTTTATAGATGGTACTTTCTACTTTATTCACGTTTTATCATAACAAGAATCCAGAGAAACCCCTACATGCTTATAATTATGGACTTCTTATTCTTATTAAACTCGGGGAACCAATATGTAGTTTTATACTTTTACCTTTTTGTCTTTCTTTTGGTTTTGACTATTTCAAAGACGTAATAGTTGGTTGAAAGTTAAAATAGTAGCTAGATTTTGAAACTGGTTGCAAATCCAACATTTACCAGTAATCTAGAGATGAAACGTTTTCTAGATAATCGTCCATAACAGATATCGTGCAACACATTTTGTATAATGCAAACTGTGGCAGCAACCACCAGTGTGTTTTATACTCTCCCCAAAGTTCATAAATCCAACGTAGAACCGGTTCCTGGTTGGCCCAAAGTGACAGGTGATCAGTCTTCTACCGAACCCCTTTCAAGTTATATTGATTTTCATATTAAATCACTTGAACAGTATATCAGCTTCCATGTTACATAATGGATGCAACATGCTTTCTGAATCACATTTCATCGATTGTTGGTCTTTCAGAAACCAATCTTCTCTGTTCCACCGACATTGTCAGCCTCTATACTGATGTTTCCCAGAAAGAGGGTTTGGAAGCCTGGCTGTGTTTTCTCAATAAGAGAGAAACTTTCAGAATCCCTGCACATTTTTTTTGTTTGCTGTAGTTGCATCTGACAAAATCTGTGTTGAATAAAAATTGTTAAATTTTAGAAATTCTACCCAAAAATTCCAGGGAGTCAGCATGTGTAGAAGATTCTCACTTACTTCAGCCATCCTATTCATGGGTAAATATTTGTTTCAAGCCAACTTTGAAATATTCTTAATTTTTTTTTCTGTACTATGAAGAAAAACTTCAATGCGTTTCCGTGTTTTTCTTCGAATACAGCCAAGATTCAGCTGTTGTTTTTCTTTTATTTTCCTTCCGGGTCAATAAAACTGTTACTTTCAAACGTAATGTGCTCGGTCTCATCAAAGAATCCACTCATCTCCATCCGAATGTCAGGATTTATGTCTTGTTGACAGCATTTTCTTTTCGTACCCCAGCTTGCACCACAACGTGCGTTGTTCGCCGTCCTCCCCGCGTCACGTTCCGTCCTCACAATTTCCGCACATTTCTATCAGCCCCATTAAGGCTCCACCATCACGCTAACCCCAAGAACGCCTGATTGGAATAGACGCCGACCTCATACTTGTCTTGATGAGCAAGTGGTGCATGCTGAACTGATTAATAACCTGTCACACAGAGCTGTTGGAGATAATGATTGATTCATTTCCCCCCAGACTGGCATTTATCCCACCAATTCCCCTAACGCCATTACTATGGAGAGAAGCCACCCCGATGTCGGCGAGGAGACGGACCATGACTGTGTGATCTCAAATCTCAAAACAAATCCCCCGCTTGTCACGAGACACAAGATTCCAATTTCACAGATATTACCACATATATAAGAAGTCGAGCTGATATGTTGTTTTGTCACTTATCTGAAGATGACGCCTCAGGCTTGATTCACCGTTACTCACATTGTTCACTGTCTGAACGAATAAATAAACTTTGGTGTTTCGCATTAAATTTCACTCCGATGCCGTCTCAGATTTTATAAGTCGGACTTCTAGTGAGCAAGTATTTTTATCCTGCGATTGAATATATGGAAGTAAAATTGTGTGAAAAAAAAAAAAGGTTGATAAAATATAGAGAAAGCTCACTTTGTGTCCGGTATAACAGCACGTAGTTTCCATTGTCTCAAAACCTCGATTGGAACTGTGGATACAGAAGGTTTAAAAAACTAAAGGCATGTATTTAAGAGATATACAATGAAATAATGCATTTTGCCTTATGGGATTACTGGCAGGTAGGTAGTGTTTCCTCTTTTTAAGCAGGTAAATAGTGCCAATAGACATGCCAATATCAAAAAATTTAATATTTTTCGATAAGTTTTTGGGCTAGGATGAGGTGTTTTTTTTTTGGCCGTATCGAAACTCCACTTTTTTTTGCATCAAACGAGTCACATGATCAACAACCGGATGTTACTACTGCCGAAAACCACAAAGATAACAACAGGAAGTTGTGGGAGGATGATGATTTGTTTCTGATTTTTGTCAGACAATTTGCATCTGGCTCCAACAAAGCCAGAGTGTTTGCTAATTGCTACTGGCTAGTCTAAAGGAGTTGAGTGAGGGAGCCGGGGGCTGTTCTGTGAGGCGATGGCTCGGAAACTGTAACTCTAAGGAGGAGCTGCGTCTCGGAGGAGGAGCTGCGTCTCGGAGACGGAGGTAGGCCCACCCAGGTGTTTGCCGCAACTGGATGGTCGCCATGGAGATTAAACACAAGAAAGAATCAAGGCGACACTCCAGGTACTTTCTTGATTAGGGAATAACATAAAATGATATGAAGCACAAAAAATCCGATATTTACATAATACTTCCCCTTTAAAGACATTGAAAGTCAGACTCGTTCACCCATTTCATCAACCTTAAACACACTCAGGCATCAATAGACGTCACAATTTCACTTCGATGCTCAGCAGTGCCTAATTTTCTATGTCCTTTGAATGACTGTGCTCAGTGAGTTGCGGTGTCCTCACTCAGTCTGCCTCCTCAGTAGGTGGTCATGCTGTTTCTCCACCATCAGAACTGGTCTATTATCTTCCATCCCTCAAAGATTTTCCCACCCTCATCAGAGCCCATAAAAAACACATTACATTGTGTTACATGTAGCTAACAGAAATACATTTAGGAGTGGAGGACATGCGCGTTTGTAAATGTTTCCTACAGAGGTGGCTGCAGGGGGAATGAGTTGTACATACAAGACAAAGAGTAATGGGCAAAATTTGGAGGAAAAGACTTTTAAGCTTTCCTCATTTACTTGCTGAATATCACAATAGAAAAAGTCTGTTGTGTTTTCTATGATTTCTATTTAAATTCTGAATGGAAATCCAGACATTATGTAAAACTTTTTAAGTGACCCGAGTCAATTACAGATTTCTAAAGTGGCGGTATTAAGTAAAATCAACTTTTTTGAGCATCAAAAACACACCTGCAGCCTTGATTCGTTCATACATGTTTGAGAAATCCCATAATCTCCATGGCAACCATTCAGCTGCTAAATACATATGAAGGGACTCAATGCGCAACTCCTCCTTTTTTCCAGGTGTAGCTCATCCTCGGTAATGGAGTTCCCGAGCTTCCGCCTCACAGAGCAGCCCTCGTTTGTAACTCCCTCACTTAAGTCATATTTGATATGTATGGCATTTACATAACTGAAGTTAACAGTGTCATTTTATAGCACAATCTAGTAACTATGTGCTTGGAAAACATAACACTGCCTCTTTAGATAACAGCATTATATATCTGACGTAAATATGCCCTTACTGTACACTCGCTTATTCAAATTTTTCTGTTTTTATTTTTAGTCTTTAACTTAGTTTGAATTTCCACACTTCAGGACAGTAACCATATAGTATTAATATTCTATTCTATTTCCTCTTGTTGATTTTCATTCCTTGCCCTCCATACCCTCAACATTGTGAGAACAGCTGGAACGGGGGTAATCTAGGAGTCATTGGCTAAGACATGGTGGTTTAATCTATGTTTGTATATGAAGCCTGTGATGGGCTGAGGAATCTGAAATAGCTGGAGAGCATCGATTGCACACTGAAGACCATTGTAATGCAAGTCGGAGCCAGGGGACATAAAAGAATGTCATCTAAAATGGACGTTCGAGCACTGAGTAGAAAGACTGATATTATTAATGTATAATGTAAAGAGTAATGGACCACCAGCGGAGCCCCGTGGCAATCCATTACTGACCATAAAAAGACCTGACTGAGCAGCGGCAGCAGCGACAACGGAGACAACATCCTGAGAAGCCATGTGTGAGGAAGCAGCTCCGGTTATTAAGTCTGGATACTCACCTACTGACATGTCCCTTCAGCTCATTCACACCTTTCAGTACATGCTGTAACATCCACAGGTGGAAAGTAAAAACACTCCTACATTACATTACTTTAATACATGTAATTTAGTGTAATTAAGGACTAACATATTGCTTTCCCTTTTTAATATATAATAGTTTATCATTTTTTGTTTCTTCATCTACTATGTGAACAAAACACACTCTGTTCTACAAATGCTTAAAAAACTCCACTGGACTCTTCCCCTCCCTCACATTTTGTTTTTATTTCTGTTTGCTCACTTGTTTTTAATATCTGAATTTGATTTGTCTACATCACTGTAAAAAAAATTACATTTACTTGCATTATTGTAATATAAGACTATTTTTGTTCTGTAGAGGGGAAAGGGTTTGTAATGTATTTTCCAGCCACAAAATATCATTTTATAGCACAATCGAGTAACCATGTTACCTTCAGTTGTCATTAAAATGCTGAATACAGAACATGACTTAAAATAAGTCTGACTTTGCAGTTTGATGCTTTGAAATTGATCTGTCTATTTAAGAAGCTCCTGCTCTTTCCGACACTCCGCCTCCAGCACGTCATCACCACAATGCTACATGTATATTGTCCTGTGTCTCTGTAAGCTGAAACAAATGACTTAACTTTAAGATTAAAGACTATGGCTATACTGTGCGGGTCATCTGATAAAGGAACTGTTGCACCAGGTGGGTGTATTTTTATTTCTTGCTAACCACCTTTTCTGCTCTGCCATATAAAAAAAATGACCTTCAAACACGTCCTTTTATACAGTCATATTTGTGAGCCGTTCCAAACATTCTGTAGCTTCCTACCTCTCATATTTAGAGCAACCTTGGAAAAACACATCACTGCTAGAAGGCTACAAGGCATTCCATCTGAAAATACAAATGAATCAAATAACAGGAAGGCATATAAACATGGCTTGAAAAGCATCCGCATATATATCTAGTTATAGTCATAGCTGGATATATAGCTGTCTAGCTAGATAGCTCCTTCCATCTAGCTTGCCCCTTTGTGCTAGCTAGCTAGAAAAGAGAATGTCTCAAAATATTCTTCAGTTTTCTGTAACATTTTCAAACAGTGTGAGTAGCTATTTTTATGGATATTTGTAACACTTTATTCTTGTCACAGTAAATGTGAACCAGTAGATCTCTAAGGTTTGAGTGTATACAGTGGGGGGAAAAAATAGTCAGTCACCAATTGTGCAAGTTCTCCCATTTTAAAAGATGAGAGGCCTGTAATTGACATCATAGGTAGACCTCAACTATGAGAGACAAAATGAGAAAAAAAATTCAGAAAATCACATTGTCTGATTTTTAAAGAATTTATTTGCAAATAAGGGTGGAAAATAAGTATTTGG
>CAEGAE010066409.1:0-34453 GCA_903067095.1 Girardinus metallicus | reverse complement strand
TCTACCTATGATGTCAATTACAGGCCTCTCATCTTTTTAAGTGGGAGAACTTGCACAATTGGTGACTGACTAAATACTTTTTTCCCCACTGTATTGGTCATATGGGAGTTAAGCAAAGCTAGATAATCAAATTAAAATGATACAACATCTGTTTGGTAAAATAAAATCAATTAATTATAAAATATGAATATTGCAGGGAAAAGATTACATATAAAAAACGGTTACTTTTAAGAATTTTTGAAAAAAATATGGCTCAAAAGAGAGAGCACTACATCCTCCCTCTGTTTTTCTGTTTTTCTGATCTGCAGCCATTTATGTGACAGAGGAAGTGGTTGAAGGTTGGTCTGTGGTGGAAAACCACAAGGACGCTATTTTTATTTAACCTGTTTAGGAAATGTAACTGCAGTGATTTTTTTTTTGACACAGACAATCTTCAGTTGAGATAATGTGAATAAAGCTTATCTGTTTTGTTGTGCTATCAGGGAATTGATTGAAACGTAAGCTTTGACCTTTGGCCTGAAGCTCTTGTAATCTCTGCTTCTTTTCTGGCCTCTAAAGTGAATAATAACATGCTTATTCAAACTGATGTAATCATACTTTTCACTGGAACTGACATTCGCTCTTAGTAATATCTGTACACATGTTGGTATTTTGTTGCTTCTAAAATGGAGCAAAATCATTCATCAGATTAACCAGAGCTAGAGGTATGAAAGGTTTGCTCTCCATGGGCGAAAAACATGTAAGGCACAACCTCTCTGTTTATGTTTTTTGGCACTTCTCTGGGAATTACAACAGTTATTGTAAAATATTTGATGGAGGAACTTGGTGAAGTTCATTGGTGGTTTTCAGAGATGTTCTTTTGACAGAAACTGCTATATGGACCTATAGCATATAAAAATGAACTACCTGCTGGTTACAACATGCAAAGCTCACTGATTATATTATATTGTGTTTGTTTTTAATCAGGCTTATTTCAGAGTTTAGCTTAATCCAGAT
The DNA here is from genome assembly GCA_903067095.1 of Girardinus metallicus. Lineage (NCBI taxonomy): Eukaryota > Metazoa > Chordata > Actinopteri > Cyprinodontiformes > Poeciliidae > Girardinus > Girardinus metallicus. Next base: position 33,457 of record CAEGAE010066409.1, on the reverse strand, counting down.
CAGGGCTCCCCAAATCCAGGCTTCGAGGACCAGTGTCCTGTACCTTTTAGATGTGTCTCTGGTCTAACACGCCTGACTTAAATGGCGGATTTAGTTCCTCATATTGCTTCATGATCTCCAGAGACCTGCTGAGTATTTGACTCAGGTGTGTTGAAGCAGAGACACATTTAAAATTTGCAGGACATTTAAAACCTCAGGCCTGGAGTTGAAGACCCCTGACCTAGAGGAACTGTAAACTCCATCCATCCATCCATCCATCCATCCATCCATCCATCCATCCATCCATCCATCCATCCATTCATTCATTCATTCATTCATTCATTCATTTATTTTCTGTACACCCTTGTCCGTTAGTGGGGTCGGGAGGTGCAGGTGCCTATCTGCAGCTAACGTTCCGGGCGAGAGGCGGGGTCACCCTGGTCAGGCCGCCAGTCTGTCGCAGGGCAGAACTGTAAACTCATGACAAAGAAAGATAACAGACCAACAGGCAAACACTGACATCTGCTGGCTGACCGGTGTAATTCAAACTCGTGAATTCAGAATAGTTCAAAAATATTTCGTCACTGAATATGTGTGTCTATCTAAAGTAATATCCAATAAATTAGGCAACTTATTTCAGTAACTCAATTCACTGAGCGAAACAGATTATATAGATTACATAGACTTGGATTTTAATTTTAATAAACAGACCAGAGTCTGTTCAGCAAAAATGTTTCTTAAGGCAAATAAATAAACTTGAGCTAGTTTTCTCGAGGCATGATTCAGAGAGAATAATACATGCCTTTATCTCAATTCGTTTTGACTGCTGCAATTTATGCTGGTGTCAGTCAAGCGTCCCTTTCGCATAGCTTCCCAATTTTTATCAAAAGGCAACACAATACAGAGACGTGGATTACTCAAACAAAAAACGTTATTTCTGCCAAAAAATGAAAATAGCCATACAGTAAAATATCATCTGTATATAAAATACAAATTACAAAACACAACTGATAAACAATGTACATATTTCACATTACTCCTTCGACTGCATGGCATCTCAATCTTGGTAACAAAAACGCAGATCAACACATAATTTAAACGTGTGATTCAAAGTGTTTGAGACTCAACGCAAATATTGCAGAAGGTGAAACAGGTCAACCTAAAGACTTGACACCTCTATAGTGGGAAAGCTGTAATTCGAGCTGGTTTCTCTGGCGGGACTTCCCACTTCCTGCAAACGTAACATGACAAAGTGCCGACTGTTCATCTCCGGGGGGAAATTAGGTAAAAGGTGTCTGGCATGAAGACTTTTGCACATCAGCTCCTGGTAACTACAACCATCATAAATTACATTTTAATAACTTTACACAATCTTAGTTCAGCTTTCGAAAATGTGTTCTGTGCCTTAAAGCCGCAAAAATGGTTTGTGATCTCACTCTTATGACGAAGTGAATCAATCAGATTAAGCTACGTGATTGGACTGATTAATCGATCACATGGCCTCGCTGTATTAAAAAAAAAAAGACATCTATAGACAGCAGCAGTTCCTGTCAAATCTGTGCTGCCCTGGTTAATGATTTGCGGGTTATCTCGTACTTAGTACTTGAGCGTGGAGTTTGGAGTCTGCCCTCCCCTCAGATAAAGCAGGACAGAAGAGGCTCGGGCTCGCTTTGCGTTTTCTTTTTGGCCTTTTCATTGGTGCCACTTCAGCGGCTTTTTGGGTTTGGATCACCTGGCTGCAGGGAGAGGAGGACGCACAATGTTGGTTCTCGCTGTTTTGTTGCTTTGCGCAGCCACTTCTGTCACAGCTTCTACCAAAGGTGAGTGAATGGGTTCTTGAGATGCTTAGATGCCAGCAGTCCTTTAGATGACAGTTGACTGAAGACAGCTGGTTCACCTTCAGCCTGCAAAACTATTGGTTTATAGTTGTGATCTTAAAACTTGGACACTTTGCTCAGTACTTGGAAGCTGTTGTTGGACTTTCTGAGCAGTTTTCAGATTTTCAGTCTGGATTTGGGAAAGAAGTGAATGAATGAACCGATGCAGGTTGGGAATCTCCATCACACTCATAGTTAGAGGTCATCTTTTAAAAACAGTCAGAAGGAAAAAAGTCAGATGACAACCTCATTGACAGTTTACTTTTTAAGTCCCTGAAATATTTAAGGCAGTTTGATGTAACAAATTGACCCTGAATTTCAGTTGGTGGAAGTGAGCGCAGGCAGCCAGTGATGAAATCAAAAAGTGACACGTCAGTGTGTATTCCCTCATGGCCGAATGACACATCTCTCTCTTCTCACCTGAAACACACCCAGTTCAATGATTGAATCAACGCAACACCATGTCCACTATTCACTAAGAAGAATAAGAAGAGATGAGACGATACAAGGAGTGAGTCCTAGAACAAGGTGTCTGAATTACAGTTACACCCAACATTATTTTACTAAGTTTGGATACATGAATAAAACATTGTTTGTTTTTTTTTTTCAATAAATTCAGAAGTTTATATCTGATAAAGCCAGAAAAATACATATATTTTTTACAAAATGGTATTTTGTAAATTATATATGCTCTTCTCAATAATCAATAGAAAAATATTTATTGATAAGAAGAAAAGAATTACTTTATATCAATCTTTTCCAAGAGTCTCAAGATATTTGTTGTGAATTGCTGCTCTATAAATCCATTGAATTGAATTAAATTGAATTGACCGTAGGAATTGAAATATGATGGGGAAAGTCCATTGATGTCTTTATAGTTAATTTTTTTGTTGTTGTTCAGAAAAAAAAATAATATTGAAAACAATTCTCAGTTTTTCTTGCATACTAAGGTTTGCTGAGAAGATTGTTTTCAAACCCGCCAACAAAAATATTTGGCACTATTTTGCACTAGTAAGCAAAACTGCTTCAGCTGGATGTGCTATGAAAACTATTTTTAAACAATTCTGATTACAAAACATCTTTAATAAATGACTAAACTGCTTTCAGTTACTTACACTTTATGGTAATTTTACATTGACAATGATAAGTTAGATGAGCGTTTCATTGCAGCGCCTTCTCATTTTGACTTTGCTTCAAGCTGCATTTCCTGTTTTTCCAGGTGCTGCTGCTGCTGCTGGACCCCGGCTGAACAACAACCAGCTGTACAAATTCAGCTACACCACTGAGCTCCTGCTGGACAAGGCTCGGGGGTCAAAGGAGGGCAGTGCCGGCTACAGAATCTCAAGCGACGTGAACATTAACCTCGTTTGGAGAGATCCGAGCAACAAGGACGACCAGCTGATTCAGCTGGCTGTATGTGGGCCCAAAAAATTACTGTTACAGTTCTCTAAATAAGGTTCTTCTTTAGAATAAAAGTACATTTGATGATTTTCTTAAGAGGTTTCTCTCTTCGACAGATCTCAAATGTGAGGATTGAACCCGTGACTGAGAGGTCAGAGAAGAACAACATCCTTCATGGAGTCGCGACCGATAGCATCTTGGGGAAAACCAAACTAGCAGCTCTAACAAAACCTTTCCTGGTGCATCTGAAAAACGGGAAGGTGAGAACTTCAACACTACCACTCATTTTTTAATATCTGTAGCTACAGTGTCTACAATTTCCTGCAATGATATTAAGCAGAGTGTCCAGAATAGCTTTTGACCCCAGATATAACACACCTTTTACTACAGCCAGAGAGCAATCCTTGAAAAAGTTATCTGTAGTATACAAGTACTGATATGCAGGCATGTGCAGGAGTGGAGGAAAGCCAGGCAGATATCTTCAGAGCATTATAAAGTTTTTTTTTTCTATTTGCATAGTGTTAAAGTGATGATGCTGGCAGGGCAAATATTAGAAATGTGTGTGCGTTTATCAAAGGTCAGCTGATTCAGAAGGTCAATGTCTAAATTTATGAATGAGTCAGAGTAAAAGAAATGGTTGTAGGTTGATGGAAGAATATCTTGCTGAGGTAAACTATTAATGTGAATGATGTCAGTGTCTTTGATAGCCTGTTGAGTCCACATATAAAGGGGACCTCAAATGAAATTTACCTTATTAGAGATCTTAATGGTGTTAGTAGTAGATTTAGTAGTTTTAAAAAAATAATGTTATTTATTGTTTCCATTCCAGGTGTTTAGTAGTGCTGAAAAGGTTTGAGAATTTTTTGAGTCTTGAATAAACTGTATTTAAAATTATAAAATGATTCATAAAAAAACATTCACAATATTTTATTGTAGACTTTCTTTCCTGAGTATTCAATAATAATATTGTGATACGAGGGTATGTCAAAGTGTGTTTATGAGAGAATAGTTGTAAATGACAACAGAGGACATTTTAGCTGTCTCTGGTTTCTTGTATTAGCAGATAGTGCTGCTAGAACAGTCTGCTGTTGACCTACATCAATTAAATAATGTAGGTCTTTACATTTACTGATATGTCCAAAAGATGCTAACATTTCCAAATCCAACATGTTGCAAGATATGCAAATGTTGCTTTTTCTGAAGCCTTTCTGTTATTTTACCATCTTTCTCTCCCACATCCTGATTTAATGTGATATGTTTAAAGAACTCTTCTCCTTTAAGTGGCTCCTTACATATTTATGCTTCCAATCTAAAACTGCACTTTTTTTTGTTCAAATGGATCTGCATATATTTCCCTTAAAATACTCTAAAGGTTGGCTGCCATGTTTAAGAACTAATCCACTTTCCCTTCTCTCATTTCTAATCATGCATATTAATGAAAATGGTTGTAATTTTTTTTTCTAAACAGTTTCTCATTAGCACAATTTATTTAGGATGTGTAATTTACTTTGTTGCATTTTCTTCTTATCTCTCAACTCTGTACAGCAACATGGTTTAAAATAATGAAGAAAGGAAATTGGCATATTCATTATTGAAAGACATCTCAGAAAAATGTCACTTATGTCCACAATAAACTGCTGTGAAGCTTGGAAATTTAATTACTAAATGGCTTATAATTCAGTGCCAGACAGTTTTCTTCCAAGTAATAATTTGTTGTTTCGTAGCTTAAAGCAGACTTTGAAAATATTTAGAATGACTTTATACTATAAGAAGCGCCTTGCTGTAGAATAAATTTTATATTAGGAAAAATCCTCTCTACACAAGAAATGTTTCTAAGACATTTTTCCTCGTCTTTTCTACAGTGCAGACAGAATAGAATTGATTTTAAGGTTTCCACTAAAGAAGAAACCTTTTTGTTTGTCAGGCAAACGGGACAGACGAGTCTCCACTGGTGTTGTAGGATTATTTATACCAGTCAGAAAGGGGGAGGAATAACACACAGTAGCAGCAGACAGCCTATTTATGGAAGCCCTATCTGATATTGTGGCTGAGTACCACAAATAAATATCATACTGTAAAGGAAACATTGTAGGATGATGTAATTGGCTCCTTTCTACATTCATGACCTGGATACTGTGCGTCACTGAGCTAAACTGAACCACTGTTTGGAGAAGTTTGGCAGGTAACGTTTTGGTGGCCTATAAAGGGATTTGTGCAGCCATTTTGATTTTCAAAAATGTTTAATTTCAGTCAGATCTTTCGTTTTACTAGATGAAACTTGTTTTATCTCGACACTTAATGGTTGGGTTTTGGTTGACATGGCAATAATAAATTGCTTTTTTTTTTCCTGTTTTAATACAGTAAAATAAAAGTAATTTTCTCTTTTCTTACATGAAAGCATAGCTCTTAAAGAAAAGCTTTACATAGAAGTTAATCAACATTTATATTTTTTGCCAATTTCTAACTGGCAAAAAATGCAGCAAATATTTAACTATTTAAATGCAGCAAGTATTTAACTATATGTAATAGTTGAGGTACTCATTGTCATCGTTTGTTTTTAGCTAACTTCCAAAAAAACTGAATGGTAAAATGCCGCACATGGAAAATCCACTCTTGTGCATAAAAGCTAGTTTTTGAAGTGAAAGAAAATGGTAGAAAATAGATCCAGGTGCATCCACTTATGGACAAAGACCAGCAACGGACTAAAGTTTTATGTATGCACTATACCAAAGATGTCCCTCCTTTGACTGATTATTAGCATATTCCAGTCCTTGATGATCTAAGCTGTAGAAAAAGTGAAATTCCTCTTGCCTAACTTTTAGCATGTGAACTTCAACAAACTACTGCTGTGTTTTTTCATACCGCATGATTACTCCTAATTTCATTTATTCAGCACAGCAGTAACATTGTCTAAATCACATTTAGGTTACTAAATCATCATTATCCTCAGTCACAGTGTCGGTAGTTGACTATGAAAAGTTGGGTCTATGTTTGCAAATTTGACTGTCAGCACAATTTCAGCTAATGTCACAAAGCTCACACAAAACTACTTTACTCCATATGCTGGAGAAATATCTGGCGTATTTCTATTCTGGCTCTTTAGCATTATCAAGCTACATATCTTGTTACCATTAGAGGTTCAATAATAAAGCATCACACTAATAATTTCCATAAACAATCCTTAAATATTATTGTTAGGGGCATCAGAAGATCAGCAATTTACTTCTAACTAAGTAGCGATTAAAGAACCATTCAGTAATTATAGGTGCTAATGCTGAAATAGTCTGAGTGTGGTTTTGATCTGGACTCCAGAGAGTAACATATAATGTAAATAGTGCCTGATGTCATAACTATGCACATATGTTTGTGAACACAAATGTGCCATAGGAAACTGACACCCTGGATGCCTTTGTGAAGGCTGCTTTGCTCAGTAGCAAATTTATCTACAGGTCAAAGTTTTGCTGCATATCATTTCAAAGCATATTTTTCTCTTTTGACGTGTTGCTCTCTCTTTTACACATCCCATGCAGATAAAAGCATTCTATTCCTACTGGTCAGAACCTGCAACCATCAAGAATTTAAAAAGAGGCATCAGCAGCTTATTGCAGTTTCAGATCCAAACCGGGAAAGTTGTTGAGGTAAAGAGCATTTACTCACCAGAAGTGATTGTATAATTTTTTTTTTTTTTTAATGCTTGCAAATTGGTAAACAAACTCAAACCATGTACAACAGAATGATGTTTCCGGGAGGTGCACAGTTCAGTATCAAGCAACACAAGGTCAAGTTACAAGAACCAAAATCTTGGAGACGTGTAAGACTTCAGAGACCGGGTTTACCACACATAGTACGGTTAGTAAGCTTTCAGAACAACTCGTCATCTTATAGAAGAAGTGATCTGTTGTAAAGTTCTAAAATGTCATTTAATATTTTCTCCCATCCAGGTATTGGGTGTAAATAGGAAGTCCAGCTCTGTTACAGTGTTTAAACTTGAAGATGGTTTCATCCGGTCAGCAGAGGCTGAAGAAACTCACTTTCTGGCTGTTAATGCTCGCCGATCCACTGCTGCTAAAATCCTATCCAGGTAATAGTGTAATATAAGGTTATCTACAAAAAGTTGAATGTAATTTTATTATTTTTTTACCCATAGAAAAATGTTTAGGTATGTTATAACTAGCTCTGTGACTAGAAACCCTATATGTGCACATCGTTGTTTCCCAGACAATCCCTGGTGCTGCTGGGTAAAGAGGCCGGACCATTTGAGGCGGCTGGAAAGGACGTTGCTGGAGTCGTCAAGTCAGTAGATGAAAAACTGGCAGCTGTTGGTGTTGTTCCTGAGAAGCTAAAAACCCAATGCAAAGGCTGTCCTTCAGTAAGTACAAATTATTTTTCACACACTATATCTTCACTCTGTACTCATGCACAAACATGGTTTGGTTTTGAAATTACTGTAAGGTGGTAGAGATTTGTTTCATCCACATAAGAAAACTTCAACATTTCCTGAAAGGGTAAATATGATAAATGGTAAATGGACTGAACTGAGCTTTTCAAATGAACAAATATCACATTTTAGAAACAGAAAAACCTCCTAAAAGACATGAAAGTATTGAAAGTAAAAATAAATTGCAATTGACCTTTGCAATGATTTCTTGAAGCAGGCAGGCAATTTTAAGATTCAGGTTTTTGACACATCTCATAAATTGAAAGGTACTCCCAGGTATGGGTAGTGTGTCGTTTGAAGTTTCAAAGAGGATGACTATCCATTTTAACAAAAACATTTCAAACTGATGTGTTTACTGACAACACATGGAGCACAACACACTCCTACTCAGAGAATCTTGCTAGGTAGGAAAAGAGAAGTTGGGTGATATTTGAGAAAGTGAAGCCAGTGGACTTTTTCTAACCCATCAAAGGTAGTCTCTTTGTTAACAGCAACTATTTTTTCTTAGACTCCAAGCCAAATGAAAGACAGATTGTATTTTGACTTCCTTTCCAACCCACAGAGTAAGATTTCGACAGCAGGATTCCTGCAGTGCTTTTAAATCCTAATGATTTAGGATTATATGGACTTTCATTCGCTGATTTTACTTTATAACATTGCTGAACGTTTGGCTAGTTTAACGCATTACAATGACAACTGGTTGGAAAACAGTTAGTTCAAACACCCGTGTTACTGGCAGGTTATAGTCATGAGAGAGTGCTTTAAAATCTCTATGTAGGGTGCCAGTTTGTTGTGTCTCCTTATTGCTCTTAGACAACATTTCTATTGACTTTGTCTTTGAACTTGTACTCGATCTGCAGACTTTGCTACCACTACTTTGTAATGTACATTGACTTCCATATGTTCCTATCATGTTTTTTTTTTTTTTATCACACATTTATCAACTTCCAGCATTGAAACTAAATGATGCAAATGATACATGTATCCACTTTAAGAAGCTTCTCAAATGGCTTTTGTATCTCCAAGGTACTCCCAATAACAGCAGCTATACATCAAATTTATTTTAATTCACTGACTATAAAAAGCAACAGTACAGGATTATAATTCATCCACAGTTATTCTTGTCTTTTTAAACATTCATTGACAAGTTGGACAAGTGTTTATGACAAAATGAGTTTTTATAACACACCATTACTAATCGGACGCAGTGTATTTTCGTATTTGAAACACTGACTGAAGATGATATGTCCACTAATCCTTTTCTGCCCCCTGTGTTCCCCATGCTTAGCTCTTCGAACATTGGCAGGCGGTGCAAAAGCAGCTGGAGCCAGCGAGCCTGTCCAAAGCCACGGCTCCTCGCAGCTTCCTGGGCTTCATCCAGAGCATTAGGAAGGCGTCCAAGGACGAGATTCTCAAAGTTCTGAAAAGTGCCAGCAAGACAACCTTGTAAACCAGATCCTACCTTTTTTATATATACAGATTTTATGACCCTGATTCTCACTTAACCTGAAAATGTTACATTCTAAGAATCTGTGAATGCAACTATCCTACCAAAGTGTTAACATTTATTGCTTTAATTACTTTCTGCTTCTGTCAGACCTCAGGTGGTAGACGCGGTGACTTCTTCTCAAACCCCTGCATCTCTGGATGCCATGCTTGAGTTTCTTAATTTCACTGACGCAAAGGGTTCGGTTCTGCAGGAGCGTTTTCTCTATGCATGTGGCTTTGCCTCCCATCCCAATGAGAGAATGCTCCAGGCTCTGCTGGTAGGTGTAGTGCAGAGCTTTGACATGTGCTCACCTTAGACAGAGGATTTTGTTTAGTTTTGCATATTTTAGTAATGATCAGACAAACCTCAAACTGTTTTCTGTAATCACTTGGCAGCTCCTTTAACCGAACGTGGCTTACTGAAATGGTACACATGTAACATGTACGAGTACGAACAGTGCTTTTCCAAAAATGCTCACAGTTGTTAAAGTTTCCTCCATTTTGTTTTGTTACAACCACACACAAATAAAATGCATTTTTATTTATTTTAATTTTGTTGATGCTCTAAAGCAAAATGAAAAAGTCTACATGATTTTAAAAGTAATTTATAAAAAAAACATGTGAAAAAGCAACGTGTAGGTAGGTTTGCTGTGATGCCATACATGTTTGAATGATTATTTTAACACCACTGGATGTGATGTTCATAGTTTGGGACACTTTTCGTTAAACTTCTGAATAGAAATGCATCTCACATTTTTCAGACTTTTATTTATATAAACGACTTGAAAGTCATGTGTCCTATTTCTTCCACGTTACAAATAAAGACTTATTCATAATTTTTAACACTGTCTCCCAACAAAATGTATTGAATTTTCTGTTTGACAAAATGTGAAAAAAATGGAAGGGAATGACAAGGTTTCTGCAGTACTGTAAGTGCATTACTTTTCAATAAACCGTAACAATTCTGTCTTCGCAGAACATTGCTAAGGGCAAGATCGGCAGCACGGAGATCAAAGAATCTGTGATGATCATCATGGGAGCTCTGGTCCACAAGCTGTGTCTGAAAGGAAGCTGTAATTTATCGGTGAGCTTCCAGGAAAATAATAAAAAAAAGGCTAAAGTTACCAGAATTTTATACCTTGATGTACACTTCTGTATGGTACCAGAATTTGTGTAGTTCTCCTGAGACTTGGTTTTGAGATTGAATATTTTTACATTTCAGACAGTGGTGCAGGTGAAGAAGATGATTTTAGAAGGTCTTGAAAGCACGAAGGTTGAGTCTGAGGTCCAGATGTACCTTCTGGCACTGAAGAACTCTCTGCTCCCTGAGGCCATTCCCATCCTCACAAAGTTTGCAGAGTCAGAGGTGGGATCTTACAGCACCATTGCCCTTACAGCCCTGGAAAGATATGACGTCAACCTCATCACCCCAGAGGTAAACCACAGCAAACATTATAGCTCGTTTAATGGGTTTTACTCCCCTGTGCACGTAGACCGACTGACCTCAAACCTTTCTCTCACTTTCCAGGTCAAACAGACTGTGAACAGGATTTACCACCAGAACAGGCGAATCTACGAGAAAAACGTGAGAGCTGCTGCTGCTGATGTCATCCTCAGTAGCAACCCTTCATACATCGAGGTGAAAAATCTGCTTCTGTCCATCGGAAACCTGCCGCATGAAATGAACAAGTACATGCTGTCGAAGATCCAGGACATCCTTCGCTTTCAAATGCCAGCCAGGTTTGTTATACAGGAAGCTCAGACTGACAGAGCAGTCAGTCCAACAAACATAAACATAGACTCATACGTAGAACATAACATGAACTTATTCCTTGCATTTCTGCAGCAAAATGATACGACAAGCTTTGAAGGACATGATTTCCCATAACTATGATCGCTTTGCTAAAGTCGGGTCATCGTCCGCATTCTCAGGATTCATGGCCCGTAAGTAACAAAAATTTTTTTTTTTTCCTGTCCTTAAAAATGTTTTGTATTGCTAAAGGTTTCATAATCCTTGAATGTCTTCCAGTTTTAGTCAGACTTAAATGTATTTTACCAGGAATTTTATGTGACAGACAAACACAAAGTTGCACATAACAGCTGCAACTTTAGATTGGCTCTACCAGCCTTAAGTATGTGGGGACTGAACCTTTTACCAATTCCTCTTTGCAAAATAGCTCAGGCTCAGTCAGATTTGATGGAAAGTGTCTGTCGATATCAGTTTTCACATATTTCAACAGATTTTTAATGAACTTAGGCCTAGATTGAATATCTCCATTTGTATTATACACCATTCCATTGTAGCTCTGAGATTCTCCTCCTGGATGGTGAAGCTGGATTTTATTTTTGAGTACCGGATTGAAGGTTGATTAAAATGCTACAATTTCTGATTTTTACCTGTCAAAACATTTTAATTTTGCCTCTCGTACCACTTTTAATTAATTGTGACTTTGTCTTGGTGTGTCATATAAATTCCTGATTAAATACAATGAGAATTTTGGATTTACTGTGGCAAGATGTGAAAAAAGTTCAAATGTTACGGCTACCTTTGTCAGGCACCTGCGACACTATTTCTACAGGCTACAACTTGGTGAAAATAGACATGGAAAATCAAAGCTGTTAAAATGATCACTAAATTAAAACATTTTACAGAAGCATTCAATGTTGGTCTTGAATAAATAACAAAAAGACTAAAAAAAAAAAAACAACCCACTGTTCCTACAGAATCTCCTGATGTGACCTCGACGTACAGTTTGGACATCCTGTACTCAGGCTCTGGTATCCTCAGAAGAAGCAACATGAATATTTATGGTGCAGGTCAAGGTTCAATGCTACATGGACTGCAGGTGCACACACAAGGACACACAAGTTTTCTTTTATTATTATTACTTTGTTGAAAAATTCTGTATTATGCTAATCTGATATTTCTTTTTGTCTTTCAGGTGGCGATTGAGGCTCAGGGTTTAGAGTCTCTAATCGCTGCCACTCCCGATGAGGGGGAGGAAGACCTGGAGTCGTTTGCTGGTATGTCAGCTCTGCTGTTCGATGTTCAGCTGCGACCTGTCACGTTCTTCAAGGGTTACAGTGACCTCATGTCCAAAATGTTCTCCATGACCGGGGAGCCAATGAACGTGGTGAAAGGACTCATCCTGCTCACAGATCACTCTGAGGTACACGGCTTAACACAGAGAGCTTTTGCATTTTTTAAAGTGGATTCCTATTTAAAGCTCTTATGGAAAACAGAACAATATCCTGTGTAGAGGTCCAGCTTTCTTAATTTCCTTTTTTAATAGCTCCAACCACAATGGAGCTAAACTCAACTTGATAAGCACGTTAACGGAAGCTGAGCAGAAAAGGCGCTCATAAACCATGTTTAACATGTGCACCATATGGTGTCTATTAATTTACAGATATGGCGCATATATATCAAGCTTCTCTCACCAGAGCTTTGGTATGTTTGTGTCAAGCCCCCAACAGCTTTAGCCTTAAAGAGAACAGTGTCTGAAGGGCTGGATGCCACCACTTTAACAGGTTGATGAAGCCATAATTGTCCTATTTTTGAAAAGGGAGCTGTCCATTTTGACTTCTGTGCCCTTTCTGTTATAATAACTAAAATGCTGTCTAAGGAAATGTCAATCACTCAGTTAAATACTGCTGATTTGATTCTCACCAAATTCACTGACACCGCTAATTAAATTGTGGAAAAAGGGTTAAAATAAGATCAGCTGTATTAATAATTTCACTCTAAAAGAGGAAAAAAAAAATCTTTAATTTGGTATTTTCAGTGTTGTAAATCTCACTTCAACAAATAAATTGATGCAGATGACGAGTATTGTATAACCCCCTTTTGTCAAAAAGGACTATAATTTTTTTATTTAAATTTTTCTTACTTTTCAAAAATAGGACAAAAATACTTTCATCAACCTGTTAAATCATTTTATTAAATTTTTTTTTTTTTACAAATATTTTGGTTTCGTTTAAATAAAAAAAACATTTGGGATGGTATTGCTGGCTATAAACAGTAAAAACAGTAATTTCTTAACATGAGATCCTCCGTCACTGAATAATTGTCCTCAAATTTAAAGTTAGATTTCTTTTTTGAGTTTGAGTCTATAGTTTCGGCAATACAACATTGTCGTTCTAAGTCATTTATCACCAAATATATGACTAATCTAATATATGTAACTTAAATTCAGCAGAGAGATATTGCAATGTTTGCTATGAATTTTGTCTTCATAGAATTTTATTATGGAAATAATAAAAATGCACAAATTTAACAATGAAACATTCTTCCTTGCTCAGACAGCCCTAATCTCAACACTTCACTCTTGTGTATTATTTTGATTTGTCATCCTGTAGGTCATCCAGCTTCAGTCAGGTCTGAAGGCAAATGCAGAGTTTCAAGGAGGCTTAGCCATTGACATTTCCGGAGGGATGGAGATAAGCCTGTGGTACAGAGAGTCAAAAACCAGCGTCAATAACAGGTACCGGTCAAAAACGCCGATATAAACAACTTGCATCATCAGAGGATATGCTCTCTGCGTCTGGGTCCTGGCCAAAGTTCGGTCACGTAAATTTATGGATTAACTCACCAAGTCAAAGAAGTGCTATATGCGCCGAATGACGTAATGCACACGCAGGTCAAAGGCCTTGTTGACATTTACACAATTCTTAGAAAACAATCTCGGTGCCTTCAAAGGAAGATAATTTTAGAGGTTCCTGCCATGTCACTCAGTTGTGACAGGATTTCTGTTGATGCTGGGTTTATCTGAACTTTAGCAGGTCTATAAGTACCGTCTGATTCATCCGTTCCACCGGCTCTCTGGGCGTGCTCCAGGATTGCGCTTCACGCCCGGATCCTTTGTCGTGGGCCGACGACGTCGGGTTGTGTCTGAGTCTCTATTTTAAAAGCATTACAGTCGACACACGACAGTAGCTGCTGAAAATGGAGCACGTCATCACTTCTGAATCAGATGGCTCGTGGCATCAGGTGATGAAATGGTGCTTAAGAGGAACGCAAGAGAATTTGAACCTTTCAATACGGTTTTATGGCTGAGCTAACTCATGCTGTCGTGTCACTTTAATTTAAATTTAGGTTACACAGTGAATTAAGAGAGACAACTATTTTAATGTTTTAAATGATTGTATTCAGTACAACTTGGAAGAGCTTCACTTAGACTGGATATTATTGTGCTTTTCTTTTTTTCATAAATCTCACCTTTTCTTTACAACTGGAATGATCCATATCTTCAGGATTAGTTGTGTGCAGGCAGGTGAATGGACCAGCATGGCTGCACCTCTCCACTGCTGATAATAGACTGGATGGATATGTATAGGGAAACACCAAACCACACTAGCATCTTTGCCTTAGCTGGTCTTCCCGAGCAAAGTTAGACAAGTTTTTTTTTTTTTTTTTCCTTTTTGTTTCTTAATTTGAAACACAAGGTAAATAAAATATCTGGACCAGGTAACAGGAAATACTATGCTGAAAAACATAGTATTTTCAACACTATGATTAAAAAATATTTACAGTTTTTCAATTAAAACCTTTCTTTGGTGTAACTCCAACATATGACCCTGATTTTAAGAAAGCTGAGCCGTTCACCATTTAACTCACTTTTCTTGATCACTTTTCTTGATCTCGTTGAGCGTGTTTTGTTTGATTCTCTCTCCAGAGGAGCCTTAGTGGTCACTGGCAACGTAACGGTGGACATGGACTTTTTGAGGGCTGGTGTGGAGGTCAGCTTTGACACAGAAGCCTCTCTGGACTTCATCACCACAGTCCAGTTCTCTGAATACCCCTTCCTGGTGTGCATGCAGATGGACAAGGCTACCTTCCCTGTCAGGTAGCAATCAGCTGAAAACTCCACCCCAAATGGTCTGACTTTCCTTTAGCTAATGCAAGCTTTAACTTTTTATTTGTGTTTTGTTTCTTGTTTTTTTTTTTTTTTTTTTAGTGAATACTTTTCCAGGTATGAGAGCCTGTCATCAGGGAAGAGCATTATGTCTCGAAAGGCTAAAAAGCAGCTTGTGCCTGGCTCTGAGTTCCCTCTCCATCAGGAGAACTCCAACATGTGCAAAAGGGTTTTTGAGTCCAGCTGGTAGAGAAGACATCCGGATGTGTAGACTACCAAAGGATTTACTGGATTCGCAGACGGTTGTCACATGCTTACACTAAAAAAGCAGGTCTTGATTTCTCAGGCAACGAAAGATCATCAAGGGTGGAAAAAAAAAAGAGAAATGGTGAATGTTTTTAGTAACGTTTACATTCCTGTGAGTATTTGAGGGGTGCTGGTCATTTGGCTGCTTCATCATTTCATGCTCTTATGTTTTTGGCCATATTCTGTCTAACTTTCTTATTTGAATATGTAAATAGTCGTCTTGCCACAGAATATTTTGTTCTGACTATACCTCAAATCGCTCTGGGATGTTTAATGCCTACTTTCACATTTTGAGAATTTTAATTTATCCTTATATAATTTACTCATTGTCTTCTATTTAGAAATGTGGTTGGTCAAATGTAGTTATTTGGTTTGATCATATTTCATAGTAGTAGAATCTCTGAGATCAGAACTACAATAAATGGAAGAAGCTGTAAAATAATATACAATAAAATCAAACATGAGATTAGAGCATTTTTAGCATCATTTATCTCCATAAATGCTGAACTTGAATGATAAACCGACATTAAATTATTCTGTGCTAAATAACTACTGTAAAGCCAAATATTTAGTACTAAATAATTTCTTTACGGGTAAACAGAAGAGTTTCTAAAAAAAAGAGGACATGAATTGGCGAAGACGCGAAAATGACTCAGTTATATTTAAATCATTTTAATTTAATGTTTTTGTCAGAAATTGGGAGCTCTCACATTTTGTGTTTTTGGATTTCTTTGAAAATTATATTTATGATGGGCACATATAATAAACTATGTGACGCTACAGTGAAGAAGAAGTTGTACATACTGATGAAACTGGAAAAAGTGCATAAGCTTTCAAGACCAGAAAACTCTTTTCTGACTACGATATTGTATTTTTTAAATAAATTTGCTAAATGAGACTGGGCTTGTGAAAAGATTCACAGCGTAATGTTGTTTTTAATTGTATTTGTCATAATCTAGTTGTTTATAACTCTGACAGGCAAAAATAAATATCAGAACATTGTTTTCTTTCTTTGTACTTGCAAGAGTAGTAATGTAAGTTGAATATTAAAATATGAATCCATCAATACTTCTATTGACTGTATTTTTTAAAATATCTCTGACTGAAATGTCTGAAGTTGTTTAAAATATGTCTATTGCTACTGGTTTCCATATTTAAGATTCAACTAAATTTATTTGCTGGCAATAAAATGTGCTCATGAAACATTTTGCACGGTCCTAGATTGATTAAAACGGTGTATGATTCTAACATGATAGAATAAACACATTAGACATAATCCTTTAAATCCAGTATCCATCCATCTAATTTGTAAACAGAGACCATCTCTGTGTAATCCAGTCTCTGTATGAATTCAGCTGTTGTGTGAAGACCTCAGAGGATTGTTGGAGAACATCAGTGAATAAACTGCATCACTGAGATCAAGTAAATTAACAAACATCAGATAGCATTCTACAATTTACCAACAATTCATCAAAACAGAATGGAACAGCCTTGCTTGTAGAGGAAATGGGAGCCACGTAGAAGAAGAATCTCTTGCTACAAAAGACTTGGCCACGGGCACAACTTAAAGGTTTTAGATAAATGCATATTTATGTGTACGGCCCAGCCAAGTCAAAACCTAAGTCGATTATAACTTATGGCAAGACTTGCAAAATTGATGTTATTCTTTCGATTTGAGTGAGCTTGAGGAATTTTGCTAATAAGGGCCAAACATAATCCAAACGATTTGCAGACGGTGAGGTGAGGTCAGGTGTGGGGGCCAGCGAAGGCCACATTTTCAGATTTTCTGGACCAAAATGAGTTGGGGGCAATATTTTTTGCTTTCAGTTTTGGCAGTCTGAAGACATCTCATACCAGATTCAATTATTTAATTCTGATCACAGATTTAACTTTAATTTCTACTATATAGCTAAATTTTTACATAGACGGCGTTAATGATCGCAAATGGCAGTGTTTTCCTTTTATTTGTTGAATAAAAACTACTGCAGCATGTAAATGTTATCAGTTCATCCGACAGATAATAAATATGTTGAAATCCATGTACTTTGGTTCTTGGACTGTTTCAAGGAAACATATCTCAGACAATTTTAGCAAAAGTCTGCAAAGAGAAGACATACTTTGGCGGCCTAAACATGACACTCCCTCGCTGATCCAGGTAAGGCCATAAATCTTGAGTCTTCCCGTGTCACAACTGTGACATCAGAGCCCCTGCTGGCATCCAAAAGCAACAACTGGGCCCTAATGTAGATTCTTTAGAAAGCACAGGGAGCAGCTGGGGGCAAGCGGGTGTCTGCCAGTCTCACTGCATCCACGGCAACCAAGTAAACACAGCAGCAAACTGTCAGGTTAAACTTAAGCACCACCGGGTGATGTTTCACTGTCACCAGAAAGCTAACCTCGCACGCACGGCACATGCCAAACGTGTTCTTCTGCTGGCATAAATCTACTTGATTGCCTCTCACCTATGTTATTTTGAAGTTATTTGATCTTATTTTGTGCATTTGTGTTCAAATGTGTTCTTAGTTATCAGTGGCAGTTCCTGCCTGAATGGTGCTCTGCCCGACCTCCACCCACAGCCTGTTAACATTAACATAGCACGTTACTATTTTTCTAAAACATTTGGCACAATAAATAAAATGAATTGCAAATGCAATTTATTATAATAAAATATTAATTAACTAAACACATAATGTCCTACTTTTGTAGTTTACAATATGAATGCGTAGGAATTACTTTTGTGCAACACGAAGAAAAGTTCAAGTTAAATTCATAAGTCAAGCAGAGCTAGGTTAACAGCAGTTAGAAGGGCTTACTTGTTCTTATAAAAGTTCTAAAGTTTTTTTTATCTTAAATTGGGATTTGAACAGATCAGGTGTAACATTTTTGGGTCTAGCAGCTTGTCACTCTTACTCTTTTGCTCAGCTGGTGCAAGACATGGGCTTGTAAATGTGTAAATAATAGATTCTGATAAAGAAAAATTAAACATCGATGTAGCCGAATGTTCAGTTTACTAAAAACAGAAGTTCTGCTCTAAATTACCACCCTGAATAACGAATGGTGTAAAGAAAGGAAAGAAAACAGTTTCAGCGTCTTGGATTTTAACATTTATTGCAAACAAATGTAGATGTATCAGTCTACATTACATCCATCCATCACACTTATTCTTTTCAGTACAGTAAATGCAAAATTTGCGTTCACTTTCCCCTTTGCGTTCACTAGTCCCTTTACTTTTCATCCTGTCTTTTACCTTCTTCACAGGCACAGACAGCAGTTTTAAATCAGTAATGGCATCAATTCAAACAGAGTTCAGTCATGTGCAACTTATTTTTAAACCTTCTGTAAGCACGTATCTCAGACCATCTCACCTTAACACTTTCCTTTCCCACTATACAAAACACTGATAGTGTCATTTTCCCATGTTTAATCCTGAAATCCTGTCAGATATCATGAGATGGCATGTGAATAGTACAGAACTTCACCATCACCATTTATGAACTTTATTTGATTCAAATTCTGTTTAACTCAGCAATGACACTAATTTCAGACAGATTATGCCTCTCTGTCTGCCTCATTTTGAAAGCAAAACATAAGAAATGCTCCTGCGTTAATGTGTCATTCACACATCATGCCATGATCCTGAAGTTCCCCTTGACAAAGTTTCAAAACATACAGAGCCTTGCAAATGTATTCATCCTACTTTATCCTTTCATCACATCCCAACCACATCCTTGAAAGGTTTATTAGGATTTTATGTGATAGATTAATGCAAAGTAGCACATAATTGTGAGGTCTAAGGAAAAATATACATTATTTTCAAACAATAGGAGAGAGGCTAAAAGGGGTTATTCAACCAAAACATCCTCCTTTGTTCTGATATTCC
This sequence comes from Girardinus metallicus, assembly GCA_903067095.1. Classification (NCBI taxonomy): domain Eukaryota; kingdom Metazoa; phylum Chordata; class Actinopteri; order Cyprinodontiformes; family Poeciliidae; genus Girardinus; species Girardinus metallicus. Next base: position 14,233 of record CAEGAE010066409.1, on the reverse strand, counting down.
TAAGTAAAATTGTTGCTATATTTCATTTTAGTTATGTTGGTCTTACATGCAAAATGTTGTGTGATGAAGAACCAACATCATCATGAACACACAATCCTCAACATGACATATGGTGGTGGCAGCATCATGCTGTGGGAGTGCTGTTCTTTCACAACAGGGAAAATGGATGGAGCTAAAGCCAGGTTATTTTGAGAAGAAAGCCTGTTGGAGGCTGCAAAAGACCTGAGAAGGGGTCAAAGGTTCACCAATAAAAAATATTTGTAAAAAAAGTATTATTATTATTTTGCAGCATTTTATTCCATTTGACATTTATGGACATCTTATTGTTGATCTATCGCATAAAATTCCAACAAAATATTTTGACCAGAGGTATTAATACTTTTGGAAGGCACTGTATAACATAACCTGCATCTTATTTTTTATATGAAGAATAAAAATGGTAAATAAAAATGTCTCAATAGTGCTTTTGTCACCCACGGTTACAGCCATTTACATTTAGTGCTGTCATTTTTGGTGACCGCCCAAGTGCAATATTTAGAAAATAGAATGAAATAAATTTACATTTCAAATTTTACATGTTCCAGTAAAACAAGCTTAAAAGTTCTTAAAAATTAGAGAAATGAAATTTTTTTCAGTCATCCAACACTGGAAACACTATGTCAAGTTTTCAGGTGATCTGTGTTTATTTTCTTACAGGTTGTTTAGGTCTCAGTAGCTTGATTTAAACTGTTCCCAGTGCAGCGTCAGGCTACAGTGCACCTCAAATTGCATCAAACATTGCACTGTCAACTAGGCTCTTGAGAGCAAACCCTTCAGAAAAGTTAACAAAATGTGTTCAAAACCTGGACTAATCTTAGTAAAATAAACTTTTAGGGCACGAGATGGGGAAATGATATGTATCTTAAATGGAGGTAAGTAGACTGACCAGCAGCTCCAAATACCTTTTAGTTTGTGCTTAGTTTTGAAACATTCTGCAAATAGCAAATCTACAGTTGGTATTATGTTCAGAGGGATGTTGGTTCATGTTAGCACAAAGACCAATGAGGCCCTGCTGCGTATTCAGTGGGAAACAGGACAGAAAATGTTTTAAATAGAATAAAAATATTAGTTTAAATATCAAAAAAGACAGAATCAAGGGGAGAAAAAAATTAAATCATTTTGGATAGTAATTCTAATTACAATTTTGCACCAAACAGCTCGCTCTAAAGTGTCTTTAGAACCTGGTATGACAGTGTGTGCTAATCGTAAAGACACGCTTCACACATGTACACTCTGTGTGATCCTGTTTGCAGGGAAGTAACGCAACTCCTCGTTGTGCTCACAGAATGCTCGAATGCCACGCATAGCTCACGACCACAAACACGGGCACATTCAGACGCAAGCACACCCGCTCCCATCTCATTACACAAAAGTGTAAACTGAACCAAGACAAATAGAGGAAGTTATCCTGTAAATGTCTCAGTTGGCTCCGACTCATTAGGCCCAACACTACTTATAGTGATCTGAGCTCAGTGCTAAATCTGAGTCGTAGCTCTGTTTTCATCTGAGCAACATGCATAGTGTTACTCCTCTCACCTCACTAGTAAAAACAAGTGCATTAAAGAAATAATAGTAATAATAGTAATAATAATAAAACACTTCATTTGCACATCATGCTGGTGGGCATTAAGACGCATTTCACAGGACGCAACAAGGAGTTGATATAAGCAGAAAAGCTGATTGATATCAAAAACTTACTGTGGAAGGGTTTACTGATAGCACACAAAGGAAAACCAGATTCTTTTGACATGACTGTTTTTTGCTTGGGAATAAATGTAATGATTTTACATATGTAATGGACCAGACACACTGCAGCGGAAGGTCTGGAGTGATTCAACATTCAGTAAAGTTAAATGGTCCCTTACCTCAGATAAGTGTGAAAAATCACAAGTTTTTATATCTTTTTTTAATGCAAAACTATACTGTTGAAAGTAGTTTAGCCAGCAGTAATCCACATGATCTCATCTTTAAATCCATATCTTTTTAGACTTTGCAGTTATTGCTTTTTGGGGATTCAAAGTTCATTTTACACTTTGGCACACTGATACTGTATTAGCATACGTTAATACAAACTTTTCCCCCCTCTGCTGGTCCAGGTAGCTAGCATGATTCTCTCTATTTAGCAACATTTCCAGTTTTTCCTGGAGGACCTTGAGACATTCCTGTGGAGGACAGGGTATGTAACTCCTTCAGAGTATTCTGGGCCCATCCTGTGATCTTTTTTTTTTCCTACTTGAATGTGTCAGGAATGCCTCGATAGGAATCTGAACAAGAACCCAATAGATATTACTGATAGGCCAGAATTATATTTATCTATATATGTGTGCCAACAGAGAGCGATGATTTGCTTAAAGCTACTCAGCTCAATAAAATAACTTACCATGTCTGCTTTATACCATTGTGTCACATAAAAAAGTAATAATTGTTGCACATATATACAATTATATCTATGCTCAGTCAACATCAGCCTAAAGAAACAAACTCTAACACCAGCCTCTCTTAATCTTGAAAGACCGAAGTTTTATTTTGAAGGATGATTAAGTTGAGTTTCTTTCAAAAACACCAATTTTATCCTTAATTTATTATCCTCATGACATTAAACTGGTGCTTAGGTTTATAGTCATCATTCATAAGGTAAACTTAAATCTCAAAATGTGTTATGCCAAACCTACTCATGATCAAGTTTCTAGTATTCACACTATAAACATTTGTTCATTTAGCCTCACAAGCCAAAAACGACTTATTTCTCAGCATTTAATCTATTTAGCCACTGAGGAAACTTTGACCACACAGATTTTAGAACAGACGTGGCAGTCTTAGTTGGTGAGAAACCTCAAAATGTTCAAGTCTTGGTACTTCAACAATTGTATTTTTGCCAAACAAGTGGAAAATACCATACTAAAATGCTTCCAAGCTTGTCAAAACCCTCTACAAATGAAGCAAAGACGCTGCACTTGGACAACTGCCCTGGATATTTTCTACTTATTGTTCGCAGCTAGAAAATACAAACATACGGGTGGGATATAACATCTGGTATGCCACCCTACCCAACATTAGAGTTGTCAGTTATTGGCTTTCCATTAGTTAATTTTCCCCTATTTGCCTCAAGCCACCACACCGCTATGTTATACCGCCAAAGGCTGCTGGTGCATTTTCCAAACATCCCAAAGTTCACATTAAATGCACATTGCAGCAATTTAATGATTTTAGTTATTCCAAAAATAATTATAATTTTGATAATTAATCCCTAAACTTATATGTTTCATTTAAGCCACATTCAAATGGAAAATCTCTACTTCATTTAGAATATCCTTGACAACAAAAACACAAATTATTTTTTAGGTCACTATAAATACATTAAGGCAACAAAGTGATAACGAGATCGCTCCAGGATTTCAGTAACATCAAACAGCAGGATTCCCCAGAAAAATGTTTTGAATTCCTGATTGACTCTGTTGTCCTTGTGACCTTCAATAATGGATCAACCAGGAAGAGAAAAATTTTACAATTTAACTTCCAGTTTGTTACAATTTCTCTGCTGACTGTCAATAAAACAATGAGAGCACAAGCTAGCAAACAAATGTGTCTCGAAAATAAATTTGATTTGTAGTAATTTATACCTTTATGATACCTCTATTAAAAGCCATGACATTATGGCCTAGATAGTTAATAATAGCATATCTAGTGTTTATTGTCATCAAGCACTCAGTCAGGTGACACGAGACTACGATGTTCTAGAAACAAACATTCTGACTTTAATGACGCTACTTTTTATTTTTTATGTACATAAATTTTACTCATGTGAGTATACTGTGTTTTGTCAAATAAACACAGTCTAACTTTAAATACATATTACCATTAACATATTAATAAAACAGATTGGCTGTAAATAACACTTTATTGTGACAGAACTGTCTTGTTTCCTTTTGGATAGACTGCAGGGCACACATGGCATTTAAATACAGACCAATCTACACAGCACCTGAATGGAAAGTATCTCTACGATTCATATCTATAAAGTGCTACAATGCATATAGAAAAAAAAACAAAAACAAACAGCAGAACAGAGAGAGACAGGTGAAGGGCTGATGATGGAAGTTGTCCAGAGAGCGGGTCACAGGATGAAAACTCCACTTACAGTGAATGAAGGCGGATTCCTCAGCAGAGCTATCTGAAAATGAAAGAAAAGAAAGAATTAATGAGTTTAGATGCCAAAATACGTTTTTCCTAAATTGTTCATTGTATTGATATTAAAGTGCCTTCCAAAACTATTCACAGCTCTTGACCTGTTAATACTTCTTCACATATTTTTGCATCAAAACCACAAGTTTTAATGAGTTTTATTGGGATTTTTGTGATACAGCAATCCTGCAAGTAGTTCATAATTGTAAGGTGAACCATTTCTTAATTATAGAAATGAAATAAATATATAGAATGCACTGTTGACATGAATGTACTCCAGATGTTACATTTTTCACACAAATTAGTCCACCAATAACTAGCAACTAAATGTTATGGATAAACATTCAAATGATACAGGGAACTAAATAGTTAACATGTTTATAGAATTTTATTTACTTTGTAGATAAAGACTTTTCTTTGTAACTTCAAGACATCTATGGAAATTAGTGAATTCATTGTTCAGGTGTAATTTCGACCCATTCTTCCACATAAATTCTTTGAATCTTGCCTTAGAAGTAACATTATTAAATATCGGGATAGAATAATTCATTTCTAATCGTAGATGAATGACTCTTAATGACTCAAATGTTGGAAAACCACAATGATCAGCAGAAAGTCTGGGCTATTGGATCCTTCAACAACTGCCTGATATATAGATGTACCAGTCGATTCATTGACTTACCCGTCACTTATCTGTGTAAGTTAGTCCTTTCCTTCTGAGAGCTTAACTGTTCTCATCAATATCTGTTTATTATATCTTTCAATTTGACATTATTAATCTTCCATGTTCCATATTTACAGGCTAAAACCCAGCAGAGGTGGATTGTTATTTTGTTATTTTGCAATATTTCTTTCCTCTTTCAATTGAATTTTAATTTCTTACAAGTCAAGTGATTAGTTGGGCCATTTAAGCGGCTTTTGGGTTGTTGTGCAGAACTATTATGCAAATATGGTGTGTACGCTGACACCTAAAACACTTAGCTTTGACCTCATCTGACCACTGACCAGACCATATTCTCCCAGTGTTTCACTTGTCTGTTCAAATCATCTGTAACTTCATCATATTCTGTCTTTAGCAGGGGAGTTTTCTGCAGTGAATTGACAGAACCCAAACATAACATTGAAATAACCTCCAACTATGAAGCACAGAGCTAGGAGTAAATTTGATGTGACACTTTGGTGCATCAGGATCAAACCACCAATATAGAATCACCAATGAATTGTACTATCAGAGATTGCTTGAGGAAAATGGGAGATCATCTCCAATATTAAATGTCAACCTGCAAGAGGACAATGACTCAAAACGAACCCACACATCCACAAAAGATTGGCTGAGATCTAGATCTTGATTTCATTGAGATGTGAGTTGAAATGGACTGTTTGTGGAAGAAACCCTTAAACATCTCCCAGCTGAAAATGAAGAGCTAGAAAAGCATTCTTCGGACTGATGTCTGGTAGATGAAGAAGCATCTCACTGAAGTTATTAAAATTAAATGATGTAAGATTAATTATTAGGAGGGAGGGTGTTCTGATTTTCACTTAGAATACACATTTTTCTTAATATCTCCTGCTTGATTAGTCAAGTTAAAGTAGGAGATAGTTAAGAAGACGTTGATAAGGTCATATAAACAGAAGACATCTGTATTTTTTATTTACATTTCTCCTTTCAGCTCACAGTTATCCTTGCCTGTGTTGGTCTATCACATAAGCCCCGCTAAAACACAAGTTGAAGTTTGTGCTTCTAATGTAACAAAACAGAAAAAAAAAAAAAAAAAAAAAAGCTGTACGATATTGTAGTTAGCCTTTTGGCCCACCACATTTAGCCAATCATGTTTTTTTTGAAACTAATTGATTAGTTTACACTAAAGGAATGAAGGTCAGCAGTGATTTCTAACTCCTTCTCCACATCTAGTAATAGGCAGTGGTGGAGGAGGGGGGCTGACACTGTGTAGGAGGGAGGGGGGGCTATAAAAAGTTGACCCTCTCGCAGTCCGACAGACTCGCTCCCAAGCCAGAGCTGCAGCAGCATCTGATCTCTCCGAGCAGCTGTCCTCTCCCTGCATCAGCACAACAAATACTTTGCATTGCCTGACCTTTTCCTCCTGCATCACTATTCCAGCCATGCCCCAATAACCCCTCCCGAATCCCCCGCAACCCAACTGCATGAGACACCAGCTCCACACACCTCATGTAGCCCTCACACCACTACTCAACCCCTTACTAGGCCTCTGGCTGCCACGCTGTCGGCTGACATGTATCCCCCACGCTCATGCAGTTGTGTTCTTGCTCTGACACATTAGCTGCAAGGGACCTCCAGCAAGGTGTGAGTGTGTACATCTGAGAAAGAATTACAAATTTAAATGGTTCAGAGGATAATCTCGACAATGGCTCATTGTTTAGTTTTAAGGTCCAATTGAAATAAAGTCAAACCGCTATTATAGAGCTGAAGATACATTGTCACACAGTTAAATAACTCAATGGTAGACACGGTTATATTTCAGCTCATGATACCTTCTTGACATCACTGTTTTTGGACGTTAGCAAGTGTTCTTTCAAGGTCACAACCAAATTGAATATAAAACAGTTCCAGATTACTTTAGTGCACTTCAACTTTAGTAAAGTGCTTTATGAACTATTTGTGCAAAATATGCACTTGGGAACCCAGTGGTGGGGCTGACTTGGGTTTTTATAACTTGACAGGACAAAAATTGCCTAAGTCCCCTTATTATATCTGATTCTTCCACAAGTACAGCTTGCAGACTTCTAAGCTGTGTTATGAGAGATGTTGTGTAACAAGTGTGAGGAATGTACAGGTGGGCAATTAATTATAAACCATACAAAACTGTCTTACAGGACCAAAACAGTTATTTGGTGGCAGATGTGGTCCACATCTGCCTTCTTGCACTTGGGAATTGTACCCAAGTATGAACGAGATTTGTGGAGATCCAAAATTCTCTTCCTGGTATCTTGGTTGATTTTTTTTCCATTATGGCATTTAAGGAAGCAGTATGTTGTGGTGTTGCCTTAAATTGCATCCCCAGTTATGTCTCCAGATGTTATATATCAACTTATCAGGAGCTTATAAAGCCATGACATCATCATCTGATCTTACTATAGTCATCTACATGAATCTAAACTTATGACTCTGAACTAAAACGCTTTCTAAAAATTTCATAATTTGGCATGTAGAAGAGAAAAATATATTTCGTAATCCCAAAAGACGTAAAACTTTAACTGTGGATATATGATCATTAAAAGGCTCTCTCTTCCAGATTCTTACACTAGCAAGAGTGCCTGGGACATACAGAGAAAATAGGTGTTGAAACTTAACATCCATTATGTGTAAACCATTACATAAGAATAGGTTTAGGCTGCTTCCTATTATTGCCTTATTTTGCTTTTCTAAGTGATCTGTAATGCTATTTAGGAAATTAAAAACCTTAATGGCTGATTAAGAATAACTTAATGTTAAGGCGTCACTAACTGGAATAGTTTCCAGCAACACCCTGAGAATAAACCGTGTAAACAAACTCGCCTCACACTATTAAAATAGTCCGACGATGTGTAATGCAGAAAAAAAGAAAAGGCTCAAGGATGAAAATCCAATCTCTCAGGGGAGTCAAGTTACCTGTCATGGAGCTACTGCAAGTCTATTAACACTGTCAGAGTGCTGCTAAAGTGCTACAGTAGGTTATATTGCTGCTTGGAGAAAACGTGGAACAACAGCACAATAAGCAAAAACTAATGAGAAAATATCCTGCCAGGATTTTCCATTTTCTCTTCTTAACTGTGATCTCAACGCTTATTGGTAATATTGCCTCTATATTCTGATTTTTGGCTTGTGTTGAAGTTGAAATTCCAGTGTATTTTGCGCCTTTTAGTTTTTTTGAAATATGTTGATGAGATGAGAACCTTTATTTGTAATATTTAGTTTTGCCTTGAGATATTAATGCTTTGCAGTTATTACAATTTTGTCATGATTTGTTGTTAATTTTTATTGCCCTATAGATGGATTCATACTTTTTATAAAGCTCTATGTGAATAATAAAAGTACTTTTGAACTAAATTTAGGTTAAATTATGAAAAAATTCTGTACATATGACAAACTGAAAACTTTGCACAACCATGCTAACAAGACAGCACACATTTTCAGTAACCTTTTGGGGTCTCTTATACTTTCTATACAGTCATTCTCACTGTGCAAGACGGCAAGATAAGCTTGGGTAGAACTCTTCCAATCATTTTTGTCACAATTCCAGTCAAAAACATATTTATTTCATTGCTATTCACATTTATACACTTATCTATTTTTCCCACATGTTTCCCTGCCTTTCCAATTTATAAAATGATCAAGAGAACTGTGCCAGGTCATATTGATATACCAGAGAAACAGGAAGTCATGGATTACTAAATAAAAGTTTTTTTCACAACCTGAAAAACAAGTATTTATTGTAATAAAACTGTTAGGGATTCCAATTTCTTAACATGATTTTATTCACGTGTATTCAAATTATAGGGTGGATGTTGACTAAATGTTTATCTGTGAAAATATGTTATTGGAATAAAGTATTAGCTTTTATTTTAATCTGTTGCATGTTTAATCTTTGGACTGGGAACACCAGCAAGCTAGCCAGGTTCAGCAAAGACAGTTTTATGTGTGTTTGAAATAAATTTTTTTGAAATGTTTACAAAACTCTGTCTATGTTGAGTATGTTTCTTTCACAGGTAAGTTGTTTCTAAAATAAAAACGTGAAACTGAATTTAGGTTAAATTATGAAAATTTCACAGAGCTTCTTTGTGATACCCTAACGCTGCTCTGACTGGTCGGATACATAGTTTATAGGTAAATATGAGCGCCAGATAACCATTATCATTATTCATCGCAGTATCAATGCTGGCAAAATGCAGCATAAAATATTTTGATTAAACTAGATCTCTGTCTCTACCAAGTCTTTATCCTCAGGTTCCAGTGCATCAGTGGCAAATCTCTACAGTATCTGTTTCCACATTTGTACTTCAAAGCTCAACTGTTTTGTCCCCGCTAGGACAAAGAGCCATGCAGCACTGGGCTTTCTCCTCTGCTGCCTGTTCAATTCCCATTCTGACAAATGGAGGACCTCACATTTGTCAAAATTTTAATCTCTTCTTAATCTCTTTTAAAAAGAGATTAAAAATCTTCCTTCATAAAATGAAGATTTATGAAGGAAATCTTCCTTCCTTTTTAACTTTTATATTCTCTTTGTGGATTTTTTTTTTTTTTTTTTGCTTTTACTACCTGTACGTTGAAGGGTTTTTTGTGTTTTGAAGTCTGCAAACTGTTTTTATGTTTTATCATTTAAATATTATTTTACAAAGGGTTTTTACATAGAAATGTATTATTATTAAAAAAACAGAATCAAGTTTATTGCAATTCAAACATGTCGTTTATATTATTATCCTCCTTCTTGACACAGTGGTTTGTATGGCTTTTTTCCCATCTGTCTGCAGGAGGATCTACAGTATGTGACACATGACAGATTTATGAAAGCTTTTCCATCTGACACCTGGTCTGTTAATACTTTGACATTTAGACTAAAATCCTTACCCAGATCTGGATTAGTTTGATTCATTTATGTTCATGTAAACTCACATATTTGAAGAGAAGTCCTCTTGGTCACCGATGCTCAACCACAAAGCTCATAGTTTTCCCATCAAACGAGGGTGGAGCGATGATTCTTGGACCCTGCTGTGTTGTGATGCTGATAAGTGCCTTTTTGTCAGAGCTTCCAAGCCCTCCTTTAGTGGACATATGTCCCAAACTCAGTGGCAGATGAAGAGGCCCCTGCTGAGCTTCTGCCTTCGCGCTGTAGTAAGCCTTCTCTGTACCCGGGCTCATCTGATTACTTTTGATGTTTTCTCCTGCTGCATCCTCTGAGTGACAGGGGGACTGCGGCATCACCGCCTGGGCTGCCAACGTAGGAGAGATGAAGCCTGGGTAGACCACATAGGTGGGGGTGAGAGCTAGGGGGGGTAGCGAAAAAGGTACGGGTGTGACGGACGCGATAGGTGAGTGAGGCATGGGGACGTCCACGTACTGGCCTGTCTCTGGATCGAAAAGTCTCTTGGTGGTGGCCAGTATGGGAGTGTCCACCAGGTAATAATGTCCAGTTGTGGGGTCCAGGAGCATTTTGCGCTGGGTTTGAGGGACTATTTCTCCTCCAGAGGGTGTTGGGGACATATTGATGGAGGGGGAGAAGCGTAACACCTGCTGCTGATTTTGAGGACTTGTCGCTACTGTTGGAAGGTGGTAGACAGTTGCAGATGGACAGTCCATGGTAACATGTGACCTGTTTTGCTCTGGCACCTTGCTATCACCTGAATTTGTTTTGCTAAAACTTGAATCCCCCTTCTGATTGAGCAGCTTGGTTTCATTCGTGCAGACAATCCCTGGCATAGTTAAATAGTTCTCAGAGTCCAGGAAACCCTTTGTAGTGGTGGGATCTGTGAAACTGGATTTGGCCTTATCCTTCTCCACCATTTTTACAGATGCTGGTTTAATCGTCGACGTTTTGGAGCTTCTCACTACAGAGGAGGCTTGCAAAGCAGGGTCTTGTGCAATTATGCTGCTGTGTTTCTTATTGGCAAAATGCAGGACGCTTTTGTTAGTGAAGGTTTTACTTTGCTGCGATTGTGTTTTAAAAGTGGGATGGTTGTATGGAACATGAATGATATTCAGAGATCTTCTATCTCCTTGGCTTTTCTGGATTTCTTTGCCGTTTGTGAGAGACTGAGGTATCCTGCCACTGTTTTTCACCTCCTGCTCATCTGCAGCTCCCTGATCCTGCATGGTGAGGAGCGGCAGCACGTGGCTGTCTGCGACCGGGTGAGAGGCTTGGGTTTTACGCTTCCATTCATTCCGGTCAAAAACATAAAGCTGCTCCATGGTTTTAACTGCAGCCTTGAGTTTTTCTAGGGCATCCTGTTTTGGCATTGCGGGGTCATTTCTCCTTTCATTTGTCTCCCCAGTGAACCTATCCTGTCTCTGTTTTTCCAGTTTGGCCTCAAGATTTTGATGTGTCTCAGGCTGATTGGGATTTCCTTGTCTTGCTGTAACAGTGGGAACTCTACAGGAGATGTCAGGCATGGTGTCTACTTCCACTTGTGCCTGTGTTGTGTCGTCTGACTCTGGTTTAATGTTTGTATTAACAGAGTTGCATTTGATCACAATGGGGGATGTTTTTTCTGGATCCACTTTAGTTTTCTCCTCGGCCACTGTGGAACATCTACGGTCACTTCTGTTCAAAGAGACAAAACGATACGAACTTTTCACTAACTTACGCACATCCCTGACGTGATATATTGGTGTCTGAAATTTGCACTTTGTGTCCCTGATGTCTCTGACAGTGAAACTTGGAGCCTTGTCTCCTGAGGATAAAATATGACACCTGCCATTGTCTGCTGCCCTGTATTTGTTGATGTTGTTACTGATTTTGGGTGTTAAGAGATTTGCAATATTCAGAGTGCAGCCTTTGTTTTCTTTCACGTTTCTCAGGCAGATTTTGATCTCGGGTGCTTTCCCCACCCTCTCATGTTTTTCTTTACTTTCTGCATTTTTATCATCCAACTTTTGCGGGTCTTTCTCGCATGTCTTTGCACCAGTGCCGAGTGTGTTGGGGGTTAAATCCTCTACCAGGTTTCCATCTTTTGAAAGAAGCTGGCAGTTTGGAACAAACAGAAGCTTCGTCAGGACGCTGCTGGAGTCCAGTCCTTCTCTTGCTGCCTCTGCCTCCCTCCCAGACTGCGGCTCCTGTGGTGTTTCCTGATGCTCTCCTGAACAATCTGCAGCCTTTCTGTCACCCTTTATCTCCTCTGCAGGCCCACAGGAGCTGGATCTGGATCTGTGATCTTCAGGGGAGTTCACGGAGTTTCCTAATTCTGAGGTTTGCTCCTGCAAGCCTCTGCTCTCGCTCCTCTCCTTCACTCCCTCCAGATCTCTAAAGTGAATACAGGGGGAGCTTGAGGGGTAAGTGTCTGAGATTTCCCCCCTCTCCATTTTGCGTTCCTGTTCAAACTGCATTTTTTTGGAAATGACATTTTTCAGCAGACTCGAGGCAAAAATAGCCCTCTTGTGTGTGTCCCCGGAGCTATCTGTGTGATGATACTGCATCTCACACCCCGATCTGGCCAGCATTTCATTGGGTCGATCCTTTTGGAAGCACTTGGGGCTCCGGGGAGTTCTGGATTCAACATTACAGTGAAAATTTAGTGTAACCCCTTGCTGTGCTGACTGTTCCTTCATTTGGAGCGTTCTGCCTGAAGATGTGGTCTGCTGTGAAGTAATTCTCTTGTTCAGGGCGCATATTCTCGTCTGTTGATCTTTCATGCCAGTTTTGCATCTGTTGTTCCTCTTGCTATCCTGCACAGCCTTATTCATTTCCAGTGTTGCACTGGAGGTATTGTGTGTAATATTTCCATAATTCCAGTCCACATAAGCTGACCACTTATTCCGACCATATTCTGACATGGATGACTCACTGGAAGTGCTGAGATTGATGGCATCAAAGTATGGACATGCCAGGCTTCGGAAAGACTTGGCGGTTAGGTTACGCACCTCTTTATCAGCGTCGTCCAGCTCACTGAAAGAGCTGGACGCTCCGCTGGAATACTCATTAATATCTTTCCGTCTCAGTTTGGTTGCAAGGTGCTGACGGCCCGGAGCCGGGATGAAATATTGACCCCTATCGCACAGGGGCCCCGCTCTGGCGCCAGGATTCACAAAAGAGAAATGGCTCGCATCTCCAAGGTGTTTGGCGCACCATTGTGCGCTATTGTCAAACACGCCTGCGGGGTCGTTCACCGCCCTGGAGGAGGTTTTAATCGACAGGTGGATCTTCCCCGCAGACGGGTCACCGCCACTCTGGGTTCTGCACAGGCTCTCATCCGAACTGGCGCACAGATCACTCTCCTCCTGCTCGGTGCTGACAGCCGCTCCGCTAAGATTAGACTGCGCCTTCGGCTGGCTCCGGCCGCGCTCCACGATCAGGGTGCCTTCCTGGGTGTCGTCGCTCTCGAAAGAGGCGTAATCCACAAAGGCGTAGACCAGGTTGCCGTCCTCAAATTCCCAGCGGGTCCCGCGGCCCAGGTCGTAGTCCACGTCGTGGTCGAGCTCGGTGAGCTGGATCTCGTGCGTGGTGATGTAGTGGGACTCGGACAGCTCGGGGTCGCTCTTGCCGTTCAGACACATGTCGGTGTAGCGCAGCTCGCCGCTGTCGCTGCACTCGCTGGAGTCCAACTCAGCCTGCTTCTCGCTCTCTGAGTCCGGGTCTGCGGTGGGGAGTTTGGTCAGGGTTTCCAGCGGGGACTCTGCCGAGTCGGTTTTGCTTTCCTCCTGCTTCGAGCTGTCCGCTTTGATCACAGATAGCTGGTTCCCCTCTCCGGTGAAAGTCACTTTCACCGTCTTCAGCCCGTCGGGTCTCATGTCCAGATCCACATAATTGGACTCTTCGCTTTTTGTCTCCGTGTGCTGGTCCTTGCTGTCCTCCTTTTTAACATGTTTAAGCAGCTTGTTGCTGTGAAGTCCGGTGTCATCTCGGTAAGTGAGAGTTTTCTCCGCTGCTTCCATTTAGTCCGGACTTACCGTCAGGTGGTCCTCGTTTACGATGTTACTCCGACACTGGACGGAAAACTCTGCAGGCAGGAGCGTGGGGGCAGCCGGGAGGGTGTGTGTGCGGGCGTGTGCGTGTGCGTGTGTGTGTGTGTAGGGGTGAGTTGCTGAGAGACAGGATGGAAGGGGGTATGTTGGGGAGAGTCCCACAGAAATTCCCACGACACTGTCAGGCGTCTTTTTTTGTAACTCTAAAACAAACCTCCAAAGTTTTCAGCACCTCTCCTAGTAGAACAGCTCCTCCTCAGAGGGATGAAAGAGTTTTCTGCGACATTATGAGAAGTAGATTACTCTGAGCCTTTATTCGTTATTAGACATATATATATATATATACATCTATATATATATATATATATATATATATATCTA
>CAEGAE010066408.1:0-41996 GCA_903067095.1 Girardinus metallicus | reverse complement strand
AATAATCCCGCCGGACTCCAGGCATCGCTGCCGTCATTTTAAGATGCTTATTGGTCCCGGAAAAAGACAAAAACCCAAAACATTATCATGACTCAATAAAATCCTTCCAGACCGAACTTGAAAACTGGACGTCATGCTGCTAACACTTAGCTTTCGTCAACAACTCAGGCGGAAGTGAGAGAGTAAATAAAGTCCCGGCCGGAACACGGTGCGCTAAATAATAACACATAATATAACGAGGCTTCGAGGCAGGTCAGTTTTCCTCGAGGAATTTTAATAATCGAGGTACTCGAATCACTCGAGGAATCGTTTCAGCCCTAAACTGAACGCTGTCAGATTCTCAGTTTGCATCATCAGTGATCCCATGCTGTCTCTGCTTTTAAGTGGTGGCACTAAGCTACTTAATTGGTGCTTTTAACTCGGCAAAGGATGTATAGGATTAAATTTAGTTGACTGGACCTATCCCATATGGCTAAAAATTACATGGTTGTGTCTCGGTGGATGAGAGCACACACGCAGCTGCTGTGTTGAGGTCGTGCTGAAGGCCGGCTCCAGCTGCTCACTCTGCAGGCATGCTAGCACATCAAACAGCCTAAAAGAGAAAGAAAAACGTATCCTAGCCACCAACCAGATGTTTGGACATGTTTTTGTGCAACAGAGCTCTTCAAACAAAACTGCTCTGTCGGCAGATTTAAGAAAAACAAAATGTGGCTCAGCTCAGTATTCATCCAGTGTATTTTTTGGGGGGGTTTTGTGTGTGTGTGTGTGTGTGTGTGTGTGTGTGTGTGTGTGTGTACTGCAGGTCACCAGAAGCAGGTTGGTCCAGACTTATTCAGAGTGTTTTACACTATCTGGAAGGAGACGGAGGCCGAGGCTCAAGAGGTCTGTACCTAAAATGAAATGTGTTGATATCCATACCTGCAACAGGAGAGAACTTTGTAGAAAATATTTTGTCAATTACGGAAATAGGTGTTTTTTTTTGTTTTGTTTTTTTTTTAAATGTGTGAGTAAATGTTTGGAGAAATTCCCAAGCAATTTCTTTTTCGCTTGTTCTGCATCAGGTCTCTGCTTTCTTCCTGCTCTGCATTCACTAAATGCATACAAACATGCCCATCAAGTCCAGCTGACGCGAGCAGCCTGCTGCTATTTTTCCGTCACATCGTGTTTGTTCTTGTCTGCAGAAGCTAAAACAGCAAACACAGAAATGACTTCAGAGATAGAGAAACATGCTGCCTGACGGTGACGTCTAGGTACAAGCAAGAGTGAGGCACTCCTCAAAATATTGTTGAGAACAATGTCTGTCTTTATCAGGGAGGAATCAGGTTGGCGATGGCGTTTCCAAATGAATAGAAGATGGAGATATTTGTGACACATGGCTGCAAATTGTTAAAGACAGCAGGATGTTTCATCCATTTTACTGATTTGTTACAAGATAAGAAGCATTGACTGAAGTAGGATCAGATTGCTTAATCATTGCACATGGTACATAAATTATTTACTGTATTAGTTTTCTGGTAAAGCGTTAAAGGTTTCTGATTGATTCACAGTTAAGTTTTTGATAGAATATATGAAAAATGCTTTAACTTCTAGTGGAGAAGGGAGAAGCAGGTTATTTTCCTCTTGCATTCTACAGCTTTTATCAGATGGTATTTATTTCATGCAATTTCCATGTCTCTAATTGCTCTAGTCATGGAGGAACCACAGCGGTTTGCATAAAGGTTCATAAATATGGCCAGATTTTTCCCGAAATGAATGCAAATGTTCTATTTATATGTGAAAATAATATGTTTGCCCATCTGTGTTATACAAGTTTAAGATCCTTGGTGTGTAATTTGATAATTAGATGGATGATTAGATTCATATTTTGTTTATCATTTAAAAAAGCAAAATAGAAAATATTGAGCGCTTGAGTTTAATTAGATATTTCTTGTAGTCTCTGAGAACTTGTATAAGATCTCTTTGAAGATGTTTCTTTTAAATATTAAATATTACATTGGGGATTGCAGGTTCCTGCATAGATATTTACACCACATGCTCCTGCACATTCTGTCACATTGAAACCACAAGCTTTATTTGATTTTATCTGAAATACCAACACAAGGTGGTGCATAGTTGTAAAGGATATATGGCTTAATAATTTTTCTAAAACTGCAAATCTGAAAACAGTGGCAGGGATATATATATATATTCCCAAACATACAGTGCAACCAACTGCAACTGTCATTTTTCTTTTGTCTTCCACAGTTATTCATCACTTTGGTGGTTTATTGTTTGAAATCCCAATAAAACAAAAGGGTCAATAGTTTCGATGAAACAAAATGAGAAAAAGTTCCAGGACTTTTTAAAAAAATTTTTTTTAAAGACTTGATTAGAAAAGCTTGTTGATGGATTTTCTTTGCCTTTTTTTCTCCTGGATGTAATGACTGTATAATTTTTTTCTGTTTGTTTTTAAGGTGTGTCTGCCAGCATCCGTGCTAGAGCACATTGATGCTACCGAATGCGTCTTCAAGCTGTCATCCTCCGTCAAAACAAGTCGTGGTGTGGGGAAGATCGCCATGACTCAGCGTCGGCTTTTCTTGCTGACCGACGGACGACCGGGATACGTTGAGGTGGCACAATATCGAGATTTAGAGGTGAGAGGAAAAACTCAGAATAAACAACACGAGCTAGTAAATAAGAATTAGAAAAGATGACGACAATTCTTCGTTGACAGGAAGTGAGGGTGTCCTCTGCTCCCTTCCTGGTTCTACGCATCCCCAGCCTGAAGATCCGTGTTCATGGAAGGAAGGAGACATTCGAGGCGAACCTGAAAACGGAAACTGAGCTGTGGAATCTGATGGTCAAGGAGATGTGGGCAGGACGATCAATAGCTGACCGACACAAGGTAAAGCTTTGACCTAGGAGGGTGGGTAAGTTGTAACTGGCAATATTACAAAACTCTGCAGGAGAAGAATGAAAGTGGGCAATGCAGCACCACATCAAGATCTATTATTAAATTATTTATCATCTTTATTACCTTGTTTTCATCTCAACGTGTGTGCACATGTACACACACATGAAGTGCAGTGACCTGTGTGGGTGTGGCTGAAATTCTGTCAGGCACAGGTGACCAAAATATGCACGCTGTAGCAGGAGGACGTTTTCCTTTTTGAAACCGGACATTGTAGCCGAAACGGACATTTTCATTTTCTTTCGTCTGTTAACTCTCTACCTGAACTGAAAAATCTCAGTTCCTCTTATTAGCACTGTGCACAGTCAGCAAGGTGATCATTAACACACATGACGGTGTTTTTATAGGTTTTACAAGCAGCACTGATTAAAAACACTCTTGTAACTAATCAGCCAACAAAAGAAATTAGACAACACGAAAAGAGCAATTGCTGATCACTTTTTACTGTGTGTAAAGACTGAGTTAAAGTAACACTTTTTGACTTTTTAAAAATAAAACCAAAGTTCTTCTTGTATCTATGCTGTAGATTGCCTATTTATTAGAACTAATTTAACAGAATACTCCGTCTTAGAAAAGTTTTGCACAACTTACACAAGTTGGTGTAAGTTGTATTCCTAAGTATTATACTTTTAGGTGAGAATTTTCACTTGGATGCACCAGAGCGGCCTATAATAAAAAATGCTTATATAAGAGCTGATTAAAAGTAGCCTTGATAAATGTATATTCTGGCAAAGCTGGAGCAGTATTTGTCAAATGCAGCGTATATCCTTACATCTCTGAAACTCTAGGCAAACACACAACAGTGTGCTAGAAATTAAAATAAGTAGGCAAAACTTACTGGACACATGATTTCTTAAACGAAAACTATATTATATCACGTATCCTAAATTACATATTCTGAGAAGTGAGCTTAATATGGATTAAAGTTGGTGACAACCCACTTTTATCACAATTTAAAATGCATCCCGATGTCTTAAATTAACCTTAGCAAACGGGATTTGCCATTTTGTTTGGCCAATTTTAATATCCAAACATTAATAACTAGAATCCCAGATACCAGAGTGAATTGTGTATTATTGTTTAGAGCTGTGCAATTCACTAAGTTACAATCATAGTTACCATATAAATGTGTGCAATGTCAAAATGGATTTATTTAGTTCACTCCTATGTTTCAAGTGCCATGCATTCAAAGTTTGCATGCTACTCCCACCACTCTTGCTGTTTACATTTGACTTGGATGACAAAGGCTGAGATGTAAAAGCATGCAGAAGGTGGCGGGGACATTGTGTGGTTTAAAGGAAAAATGTGAACAATGTGGGTCAACAGTAATAAAACATATTGCAAAATTCAATCGTAAATATGTTTTTAAACATTGTGAAGTCCTTCTATCTCTGTTAGATCAAGTTTTTAATTGTTTAGTTTCATTCTTTCTTCTTAAATATGTACAAACAGCAGGTAAATTGAGTTTTTTTTGTTTGTTTATTCTTACTTACTACATCTAAAATATTTTTGTCTCCAGGACCCACAATATATGCAACAGGCTCTGACCAACGCCTTGTTGATGGACGCTGTAGTGGGCAGCCTCCAGAGCAGTAAAGCTATCTATGCTGCTTCTAAACTCTCTTACTTTGACCGCATGAGTCTAGAAGGTGAGATAACTCTTTTTCCATATCCCGCTACTGTGTTTGCTTTTGTTGTTATTGCATTTTTTTTAAATCTTTTTTCGGTCATGTAAGATTCTTGCTAAACCCTCTGCTCGTAGAAGCTTTATCACATAATGCGTCATCTCAAAGTGTTTTTTTATGGTAGTTATCGGTGCTTGAAAGCGCTTCCTTTTGCATCACCATGTAGTCATCCCATTAAAGGTTAATTACTTCTGTTTTATGCGTCTCCAGCTCAGATGATGGTTCCCAGCACAACTTCAGAGACGCTGAAGCATAAAATAAACCCTTCAGTGGATTTTGCTGTACCCCAGGCTGTAGACGTGTTGTTGTACACTCCAGGTACACACACACACTCACACGCACACACACCTCCTGAGCAAATCCTGTAACTGAGCAGTCTCTACTAAGCATTCCTGTTGACACTGTGGTGACAAGTGTCAGGTTCCTCTGGTCTCTGATTGGTCCGCAAGGAAGTCTGGGCTTTGATTGGTCGTTTTTCAGCAGTAGGAGTGTTTTGTAATCCTACATTGCATTGTGGCACCAACCCCCACTGACTGACACAAATAACAATTACTGATTATGCAGCTAATCTTTGGTTTACAATCAGCTCTTACATTAACAGAAAAAGCGCGCATGTGCACATTAAATTTTCCAGCAGCACTTCCTTCTCGTCCTGTCTCCCTTTTCTGGAAAATGCTAAACTGAAAGAAATTTGTCAAATTCATTGAATATGGTGAAAACACTGAATAAAAAAGGAAGCTTCCATTTAAGAACTTTTCAAAAGTTCATAGTTATTGTCAATTTAAGCTAACGTTTTTGGACAAGTCTATATGTCAGCCCATAAATGTTTGAGTATGTTTCTTAACACACCCATTTTTAAGCCTCAGTCCTCACGAGCCTCTTCCCTGCATGTTCTTCATGTTTCCCTAATCCGTCACAACTGATTTAAATTAAAAGGTCCGTATGTTTTTCCACAACTTTGGGATGCGGAGCTGGTGATTCAGCCATTTGAATCAAGGTCTAATCTAAAAAAAAATCCATAAAAGGTAATGGGCCATTTGAGAATTGCTGTTCTAAACTCACCTTGAATTTTTTTTTTTTTTTTTTTTTTGACTCCACTGCAAACTAAATATAAATGTCTTCCTTTGCAGACCAGCAGGAAGCTCTGCAAGCCTGAGAGTGACATTGAAATGAATTATTTCAGATTAATTTTTAGACAGAGGAAAACACAGGGAAATTATTAGACATTGTTAGGCTAATGCTAACACTATTCACACAAGGTAATTCAGAGAAAAAGCATAGTAAAACAAGAAATCTATTAAAAGGACACTCATTAAACGGAAAAAAACAAAATGCAAGTTGACACATATGAACAGATAATGATAAAAACTAGTAAAAAATGTTTTACAAGTATAAGTACAGTAGTAGTTTTTGTGTGTCTTGTTTCCTGAAAGTTTTTGGGAAATGAGGAGCACACAAACAATTATTTACATTAAATTAAAGAAAGTTCTCATCTATATATTACATTAAAATTAAGGGAATAATTGATAGAGACTCATTTGTTAACAAGAAAATATTTAAATGTGTGTGGCCAGCATGTGTTGTAACACAGAAAAGTCTCCCAAGAATGGAGCCCTGAGGAACTCCTCGTGTCCTGGATGTGCGCTCAGATTCATAGTGTCTTAAAGAAACAAAAAAATATGAAGTGTCTTGTAGCAACATTAGCTTAGAAACTCAAACATATGAGGTTTTTCTGATTATATTTAAAGATTTTACTAGATTCTTGGCAGCTGTTCCGGTTTTTCCAGCTTTTTTTATTCTTGACCTCTGTGTCTGTCTTAAAACGCTTCACATTTCAGCTGATTTTAGATAATTCTTATTGTTTATTCATCACTTCTGGTTTGTTTGTGTGCTCCTCTGGCATTTTCGTGCAGATGTTTAGAAACCTATTGCGTCAAAATATTCTTCTGGTAAACCTTTACTGGTCAGTCAAAACTTCTGTTGACCACTAAACATGACTTGTGACCTTTTTTTGTTGTTTTCTTGTCTTTGTGGGTGGTGCACTGTTGCTGTACAGTTGAGGAAGGCTAAAAAAGAACAACAAAGGCTGTGGCCTTTAGTTCGCAGCCATCTGGGGCCACTCAGAAACAAGCTGGTGGCGGACCTACCACCAACTCAAATACACTCATGTGAATGACAAACACAGCCCCTCTGTGGCAGCCTTCTCTTTGCTGAAAAAAAAAAAAACACATCTAGCTATTCATGTCTGTCTCCCTGAGCTAGCCTCTCCCGCTTGAATATAGGTCACAGAATTGAGTTTCTGGCCAAGGACCAGTTTTCTCACCCCCTCATTCCTCACCACTCCCTTCTCTCAGTGTGTACGTTTCTGTCTCTGCTCCCCTTATGAAACGCAGGATGTTGATCTCTCTCTCTTTTTTTTTTTTTTTTTTTTTTTCTTTTTAGTCCAGCAACAGTGAATATGTAGGAAAAAATGTGACCGTTAGATCAAGCCAGGGTGGAGTCAGTCTGCTCAAGAACCCTGCAGAGCATGAAGGGTTTTGACTCAAACTGTCTAATGGTCACACCTAAATAGAATCTGGTGCAGTTGCAGGAAACATTTTTACCTCATTCTAGTATGTTTTTTTTTTTTATATAATTCTGTGCATGTTCTGGTCAGAAAGTGAAGTTTCTAATAAGTGTCTGTCGTGAAAGTTGGGAGGGGGGGTTATCAAGAAATAACTGATAAATGTTATCATTTGCTGCTTGTGTGTGTTTCAGGTCAGTTATGGGTGTCTGTGGGTGGAGGGAAGGTGATGGTCTATGATGCATCCAGCTGGTCCCTCATACAAACCTGCCAAGTTGGAAATGCAAGTCTGGTAAGAGAAGCCAGCAGCGTGCTGGTCATTGAAACTTCTGGTGATTTTCAAGTTGACAGTTTTTTTTTTCTTTTTACAGAAAAGCTTCTTAAACACAAAAGAAATCACACCCTCTGTTTTCTGTCAAAGAGCGTAAGCTGGCTTTAGTCATAGCGGATATTGTTTTTCAGTGCTGATGTTTGGGACAGGCACACCTTTTCACTCTGCTTAACAGTAACATTTTAAATGTATTCTGACTACAGCTGCCACTTTCAAATCATCTATATATGTGTGTGTTTGTTTTGTTTTTTTGAATAAATATAAATATTCATTACGTACCACGAAGTAAAATGGGGTTGTGCTACTGTATCCTCACTACTCTTTGTTTGAGAATGTAGTCATTCTCAATAAAATCTTGTTTCAAAGTCAGGGTGTGGATTTGTTGGGATTCAATTTTTGAGTAATTATTCCAAGCTCATTGTACCTGATTTGGTACTATATAAAACCAAACCAAAGAAACAGGTTATCATCCCTGCTACACTATATTACCACAGTGTTGTCTCATCTGCCCTCACAGACGTATAAAGAGACTCACTTTGCAGATGCAGCAGCTTAAGCTCCTCTGGGAAAGCCTTTTCAGAATGTTTAGGAGTATGTTTGTGGACATTTTTGGCCAGTTTTTCAAAAGCTCATCAGTGGGGTCAGACACTGATGTTGGACAAGAATCACTGTCAGGACTCAGCAGGTCATTCAGATGATTGCAAATCTATTTTTATGATGGTGTCCTTGTATGCAATAAAACCACTTGTTTAATCTCAACTGTTTCAGGGAAGAACTTCTAATTTATTAGACAGACATGGTCATAAAGAAGATGTTAATCTATTTTGGGAAGATTGGTATGCATCAAGCAAAGAAAATATCTAAGGAAATTGCTGAAATTGGATTAAGAACTATCCAATGAATTACAAGTAAACTGAATTGATGGGGAACCATCATCTTCACAGGTATATTCACTAGTGAAAGTAGAAGCATTTCCAAACACAATCCAAAGAGGAACTCAAAGTACTGGGACTGAACTGCTGTGTAGCCTTAGAAAAAACCAATAAAAAGGCCAATAAAAAAAAAGAAGGCTTCAGTTTGCTGGTAATCAAAAATATTTAACTCCGGAGCCAGACAGGTTCAGCTGTTATGCATCACACATGCCACTGAAATCAGATACAGATGAAGCAGTTTTTCCCTCTGCCTTTTTTCTTTCATTTTCTTTTTGTGCTTGCAGAAACTTGCATGTTATCATTGTGAGGTGGACAGATGTATCTCCTTAGGACTTTAATATCCTACCTCTGTCTCTTGGAAAGAAAAAAAATTAAATGGAGGTTTATGTTTTTTAAACACTCATGCCACCTAGTGGAGAATATGTGTATTTGTGTGAATGAGCTTTCCTTAGCTTTT
Organism: Girardinus metallicus; assembly: GCA_903067095.1. Taxonomy (NCBI): domain Eukaryota; kingdom Metazoa; phylum Chordata; class Actinopteri; order Cyprinodontiformes; family Poeciliidae; genus Girardinus; species Girardinus metallicus. Next base: position 33,078 of record CAEGAE010066408.1, on the reverse strand, counting down.
TAAAATGTGAGTTGACTCTATTTTTGTTATATTAAAAAAAAAAAACACATGTATAAAACTCCCAAATTTCTTTAATATATTAAATATTACTGCAATTAATCTGACAGCATTAAAACACTAAATATTATTTGACTGAACAACATAAATAAATAATTATATTAATCCTGAAGCTTATCATCTAGGTTTGTGTGTTTTCAGAACTGCATGCTGGGAGTTGACAGAGACCAGGTCTGGATGGGTTCTGAGGACTGTGTCATCTACATCATCAGTGTGGTGTCCATGGTCTGTAATAGGCAGCTCACTGAACACAGGGCAGAGGTCACAGGACTTGCACTGGACAACGAAAAATACTGGTAACACCTTATTTACAACTTCTAAATATTTTTTTTTTCCCCAGTTTTCTACTTTTCAAATGTTTCACTGATTATTTATCACAAGAGCATCATCAGAGGCTGATAGTTCGATTGTTCTAATCTTAGACGTTGAAGTTTAATTTATTAATATACATTTCTCTAAAAGATGCACATGTTCCGTTAGTTCTGTAAAAACTCATCCTGGACAAATGTTTGAAATGTGTGCTGTAATCTTAGCCACAAGGTGGCGTACTCCTGCAGTGCAGAGGGAACCGTCATGGCGTGGGAAGTCTCGACTCTACAGGTGAGAGAAAAATCAGCCGGTTGCCTCCCATCTCAGTCAAAATCTGGATGAATAAATATTTCCCAGGCTGACTTCACCACATACACTCATGTTGTGGATTTACTCGTCTCTTCTTGTAGGTGAAGAGACAGTTTCGTCTCTCCTGCGATCGCTTGCAGTCAGTCTACAGCAGTGGTGGAGTTCTCTGGTGTTGTGAGTTTCTTTTCTCAATAAAGCAAGACAAATGAAGCATGAATGGGCTTCTTTTCTAAATGACTGACTGTGTATTTTCTCTCCCCCTTTCTTAAGGCGCTAGGGACGGTATAATGGAGGTCTGGAGGAACGGTACATTAAAACAACATATAAATCTGCCCGAACAACAGAAAGTCACGTTTAGCTCTGCTCTGCTGATACCTGAGGTAACACACAGATAGTGTCTCTTATTATTACTGCGTTTGTGTATTTTAAGAGTGTAAATGTTGGACATCCTCCTCCCTGTGTTTTCCTGTGTTTGCATTAGAGCGAAGAGCTTTGGAGTGTGTGTGTCGACTCTGCAGAGGTGTATATTTGGCACATTAAAAACGCGAGCAGACCTATCAACCGCGTGATGCTGCAGGACTGCACTGGATGCTACTGCATGATTCAAGTCAAAAACCAGGTTAAGTCACAAACAGACACATATTGTGAAGAACAATGATAAAAAAAGCAATTATCTCTACAGCATAAATTAACCCTCTAAGGTCAATCCCCGCTCTGTCGGTTGGACAGTACGGACCTCAAACTTTATAAAAGTACCGCATTTTTTGGACTATAAGCTGCTACTTTTTTCCCCCATTCGTTGAACCATGCGGCTTGCAGCCCGGTGCGGCTTTTCTGTGGATTTTTCTTCAACCACTAGGGGGCTCTTTAGCAGGAAGTGAATCATTGGAAGTCAACATTGGAAATCAAAGAAGAAAGTGCTGATTTTTTATTTAGAACAAGCTCGTGCTAGCAGCAGGCACGACGGAGAAATGTCTTCAAACTCATACCCTCTCATCATGGAAACCACACGAAGAAGTTCATATGATGCCGCTTTTAAGTTGAGGAGTATCGATCGGGGAGTACAGGAGGGAAATGGAGCCGCAGCCGTCTGCAGCGTCCTTGTGAGAAACCGAGAGCGGCGGAGATACCAGCGGCTTATAACCCGGTGCGGCTTATACATGTAGTTTCCAGTTTAAAAAAAAAAAAAAAACTTTTTGGATGCAGCTAATAGTGAAGTGCTCTCCATAGTCCGGAAAATACGGAAGTGTTTTTAGATTCATTTTGTTTTTTATTTACTTCCAAATAAAACCAGATTTATGATCAGTCATTTTCGCCATTATTTTGTGCGCGTTTTTTCGCATTTGCTTCTCATTTGGTGAACGTTTTGTGACCAGGAAGTGCTTGAAAGCAATATGACACCCATTTTTCCGATTTCCTCAAAAGCACCACAATCCTAAAACAACCAATGAAAAGGTTTTTGTCGGTATGCCGGGGGGGCAGAGGCTCTGGAGAGAGTTTTGGAGGCGCCAAGAGAACGGAGGGACGTTTTGGATTTCATTAGGGGTGTTTTGGACGAGTTCTTTGGACTACAAGTGTGTCAGTCAGAGTTGTGTGTGCAGAGCCAAGAACTTAAAGGGTTAAAAAGGACACTGCTATATAAATTACTGTCATCAGTGTATGATAGTATTTTCACCCAAAGTAGAAAATGAAGAAGGGTGTAACATAGACTAATACCGTTTGGTATTGTAAGTAGAGGTGATGTAGTTTCTTCAGTAAGAATCCTGTCAGCTAAGTAATTTCTAAACCAGTTCAGCACTGATTCTTATCGTATCAAATCTGTTTAGTAGAAGTTTCTGGCCTAACAAAACAACACTTTAGCCAAATTAACAAATAAAGCTATGCCAGTCTGGTCACTGTCCACTGAGTTGATTAAATAATTTGGAAGCAGCATAATATTTCAGTGATTTGGGACAGGGAAAGTGTAACCTGCTCCTTCTCTTTCTCTGACCAGGTATGGGTCGGGGGCATGGGCCGTAGCTCTACCAAGGGGAAGATTTACATCCTGGACACGGAGCGCTACGAGGTTCTGAAGGAGCTCCACGGCCACATCGACAAGGTGACGGCGCTCTGCTCGGCTGAGGACCGCTACGTCCTCAGCGGAGCCGCCAAACACGACGGCAAAGTCGCCATCTGGAAGGTGGAGGATCGAGGACTGGACTCAAGCAAATGTTAGCTCTGCTCGGAGCTCTGCTAAAACTAACATGGAACTTATCGTGAACAATGAAGGTTAAAGAAAAATGAAGGGCAGCCCAATAAAGACTGATAAATAAATGAAGGAACTACATGTGAAGCATCGAGTTTATATGAATTCAGAAAGTTTAAACCTTTTTCTAAGACTTAACCTTAGCAATACTAACACAACTGACACTTTAAGTTTTTAGCAAAGATGAACGACTGAAAAACGTAGTGTGCCGATGGTTTTTACTCCAAAGTGTCTCACTTTAGATTCTACATACGTGTTTATTATGTAAGGCCGTGTGCAATCTGAGAACATTATGCGAGTTAGCTTCACCTCATGCGGTGTGCTTGACGTAGAAATCTGCAGCTCCAAGGAGTCAAACTACCACGAAAATACAGAAGAGGTTGGAGATTTCAGCAGCACCGTGGGAAAGCAACTACAGCAGTGCTTTAATACGAGGGTGCATGGTGATGGGAACTGGAGTCGGCGAATACATCAGAGCATCTTGAGAACTTGTGCTTACGCCTTAGAAAAGTATTCAGCCTTTTCACATTCTGCCACGTTACACCCACAAACATTGGTGGGTTTTATTGGGATTTTGTTTTTATGGATTACCATAACTGTCCTGCTCGAATGAAAACCTTTTTATTCGTGTGACGGATTTCCATGCAGAGGTGTAAAGGAAAAAGTTATTTCACTTCACAATTATCTACTACTTTGTATTTGTCCAATAAAACAAAATAAAGTACATTGTTTGCAGTTGTAATGTGGCAAAATATTAAAACGCAAAGCTTTTTTTTCTTTCTCATTTTTTAAATGTATTTATTTTTCTGCAATACATTTTATACCCTGTGATATATTTGGTTTGTAGTTAAAGGGACCAGAAGAGGTCGAATTGTTCACATGTTTACCGTTCAGATGTTTATAACATGCCTTTAAAATGCTTCAATTGTTGGAGATGATTTTTTTTCTCATATTAGCTGTTTAATTCTCACCATTCATTATCTTTTATTTATCTGCTGTATGTAATTGAGTTCTATTTATATGCATTTTTATTTTCATTTACTTTTTAAAGACATAATTGGGAAATATGGCCAAAACTATTCTTACAAGTTTTTAACAAATAGTAAAATACCTTTTAAAACAAAACATTTACTGCTTTTTTTATTATTATTATTAACCTCATTTTTACAAAATATTTTGGAAGATATTTGTCCTTTTGGGTCTGCCATACAACTAACAGCATGTCAGAAGCAGAATTTGATAAAATTGTGATTTTTATCTCAATCATAAAACCCTGAAGAAAAACTTAACAACCTGTGACCTTAAAATTAAGATAACTTGATTTATGAAACAAGATAGTAATAGAAAATATACCAACAGTCCACCTCTAATAGGCTAAAAACACAAATTTAATGCAGTTTTTGAGGGGTTTAGTCAAAGTCTGGTTTTAACTCAGCTGTTGAATCACCTTAAACGTGGAGCTCTCGGTCTAAAAAAAATCCTCCATTGTTGCTAAATTAAAATATTTTCACAAATAAGAGAGGGACAAAATACCCCTCTTATTGGTTTGCCAGTTATTGCTTAGTATCAAGTGGAGTTTTAGGTTTATGGGGGCGCATAATTGTCACAGTGGCAAAAACTGATCATTAGTATTGAGATTATCCCTTTTTGTTTTTAAACTTAGTTTGCTGATCTGTGTTGAAAATAGAGTAAAAAGAGATTTGTTAACAAATACTTTTTACAAGTGTCTTCAAATTTTTGGAAGCATATAAAATGCCCCCCCCCCCAAAAAAAATAAAAAAATAGCTGTAACGTTCACAAAAAATAAGCTTGGTTTTAAATAGATTACACAAATAACCATAAAATGACATGATGACAAAATGGGAAAAGTGTGAAATTTTGATCAATGTCGACGGTTTGATTGTTTAACCAACTCCATCAATAATCAAAATGGTCACTTACATTATTTTAGTGGCAGAAGTAATCATTGCGAATTTTATGTATTAAGTGGCAATTAGTTGATTATTTTAGACACTTTGTTTACAGCTGTATTGTGAAAATGTGGTATATTTAATGAAGGTGTGAGAATCTCCTGTCCAATGCCTACAATGCACTTTCTAATAGTTACCAGTAGATGGCGCAGTTTTACTAAAAAGGAACAAAAGTGGTCCAACATTTCGTAGCTTCAGACTTGCAGAAAAACCGGTCATCTTTTGAGTCTTGCAAGCATTTCTACAAAGTCAAGTAAACATGATCGCAATGACGTCACGAACAGTATCAACAGTTTCAAGTCATCCACATAAACTTACTTAGAATACGTAACATGTTTTCGTGTTAGTTTGCTCATTTTTCATTGACTTTACACATTAAGCCAGCTCCTCCAGGAAGAAAATGAGCTGCTCAGCTCCCTGCTGCAGAATGCACGGTGGAAGACAAAACAAAGTCGAACAGACAAATCCTGCCCTGCTCGAGTGTCCTTGAGCAAAACACTAAATCCCTGCATGGCTGCTGATCCCCCGTGGGGCTGGTGGAGGTGTTTTTCACCTCCAGGACTCTTGCCATCTACAATAGCCTGCACTTTGTGTGACTGTGCTGCATATTGTTCGGTAACATAAAGCCATAAGCAGCTGTTAATCTCCCAGCATGCAGCTCGACTTGTTCCTCGGCGCTAGTTGGGGATAGGATGCTTTCTGTGTCTCCTGCTGAGTTTTTAATCACTTTCTCTAATCCAGACATCTTTACTCGGTAAAAGGGAGTTTCAGGTGTAAGCAGTCCCAAAATATACAGATTAGGGAACTAGCTTGGCTCAAAACCTTCTGCTGTTCTGCCAGAGACACTGATCTTTACGGCTTCAAGTCGCAGCTGCTCTTTGTCGTGAATTTGTTCCTTCAGTTTACAAAGGCTGACACATTTCTTGGTAGCGCTGATAAAGACGTGTATGGTAGAAACATTATCTCACACTGAAAATTGTACATTTTATTTCACCACATTTATTCAGTCAAAAACTAATTTTATAATTTCATTTTTATCGGTTTATTTTTTTTTATTATTAGAAAAATAAACCAAGAAACTCATAGTGTTAACCCAAAGTTGGGAAATAATATCCACCATTTTCCCCAAAATGGAAAATGGTGGATATTATTTGATTTTATTTTGATTAAAGTCTATATGTTATTTTTTGTGGGTTATAATTTTGTTCTTATTTGTTTTATCTTCATTTAGGATAAATAAATAAACATATTTATTTTATTTATAAAGATAAATATATATCTTTATGCTTATTTAAAAAGAAAAATATATTTATACATATTTAAATATATACATATATATATAAAGCGACATTTAATTTTCTTTTTATAAAAGAAGTGCACTAAAACCAAAACATAAATAAATTATTTACAATATTGGTAACATTTACTCTTAGGGCTCTGATTCCTCTCTTATGGCCTCTTCAGTTCCTGTACATGCTTTCTATATGATTTAGGTCTTTGGGCTGAAAAAAACCACTGAAGCCAAACAAACCATGGTTGGTTTGGCTTATCCTATTATCATTATCCTTTTTACAGGATAATGATAATAGGATCATTATCCTTTTTACAGATCTAATGATGACCCACATTCAGATTTTTACCAGTGCTCATCAGATTTTTATTTGACATCTCTTGGTATGATAAACAGATCCTTAACGTTAAAAAGATTCTCAGAAGCTTTTGGAGGATAAGCAGGTCCACAGCATGACAGATTCGACATTATGCAAGCACTTTTTCACATTTTCATCCTATGTTTCAAGCCAAAACCATGTAAGGTTACCAAAAACCTTACCCTTGGATGCATTTGACCACAATTAAACTTTCTGTAAGTTTAGCAAGTTGTAGGTTTATAGCTGTAGAACCAAAACCAAACGGGCTTCTTCTTGGCATGCCATCAAAACATGGTGAGCATGTTTATAGCATTCAGTGATTGCTGTCAAGACTTTTAGTGGCCCTAAGCAGTCACTCTTTGCTGCATTTCTCAGTCGAAGGGTTTCTTTTACCTGTCTAACCATTTACTTCCTATTTGTGGTGAAAGATAAATACAGGTCCTCATTCAGCCTGGTGCTCAGTGGCAAAAGAAAAAAGACTTCTGTGTCCTGTCAGACATTACTTTGGAACACAGACGGTTATGAATTAACACGTAGAAGCTCTTAGAAAATCTAATTAACTTAAAACTGTAAAGTATAATTAGGATAAAATTCTCTATGTACTTTAAGAGATTGTTGACAATGTCAAGATAATGCTTGAACATTCAAATGGTTGTTTTTATTTCATTCAGTTTGAGATAATGTTGATGCTTTACCAAGGGGGACACCTTCTGTAAATGAAATAAACTTATTGTGTGAACGTGACTGGGTTAGTGTTAATGCAGAAAAATAAACTATGTGTCACCACGTCCATAGAAAAACAAATGGATCGTTTATGCTGTAAAATAATTTTTCTCAAAGACATTTTACTTTATAAACAAAATAAAAATGTCAAATCAGTTTAAAATGTATCTTGTGTTTTTTTTTTTTTTATTTCTTTTTTGTCATTTCTTTCTTTCCTTTGTTCTTTCTTTCTTTCGTTTTGTGTTCATTGGAAATTTTAAACAATGTCATTATAAGCGTTTAGATTATATTTATAAAGGGTTAATATTTAACGTTATTTATAATCATGTATCAAATAAATAAATATACTGCCACTCAGTTGACAATGCGATGACGTCACTCGACGAAGCCCCTCCCCCTTATGCAAAACAGGCCGTGTCGTCGACGGAAGCCAGGCGCTGCGTCTCGTCTTCCGACAGATATTCCTTTAAAGGCGCATTTAAAGCCCTGGCTTCAGTCGTGGGAGCAGTGGACAGCCTGCGAAGCGACGACGTTCTGCCGCAGAGCCAGAGCAGCGACTGTCCGACTTCCCGGAGGACACAAACACCGAGCCAGCTGGCTGTCAGCAACCCGGCGAGGTGAGCGCGGTGTCCGGTTAAAAACAGCAGCAGCAGCAACAACAACAACAACAACAGTGGTGGGGGACGGATTTTGCCGTCCCCCACCAGCACCAGCAGCAACAGCTGCTGGTTGGCTCTGAGAGCCAGGATACTCAGCATCTCAGGTTGCTGCTGAAAAGAAGGAGGAGGAGGAGGTGGAGGAGGAGGAAGAACAGAGGCATTTACATTACTTTACAGGTTATATCAGGTTGCATTCATTTCTCCTGCGCTCATTAGGAAATGTGCGTTATTAGAATTTGAGATTAGCAAGGATTGTTGTTGCAGTTTGCGCAAATGTTTCATTTATTTCACTGCAGCTTCTGTTTTTATTAAGCCGGAAGAAGCGGTTGAACACACCAGAGGCAGTGTGAAGATTAAAATTCGTGTCTATATTTGCTTTAAAGGTGTGATTTCCCTCATGACTACATGTAATTTTATCTCTGAAGGTCTGAGAAGACTGACACTTTCTGCTGAAACTCTGTCCTTCAGATTTTAAATCCGGCTCAGCAGTCTTTAATAAGGATCACTTTCATTTTGTTTTCCTCTAGTCATAAGAGGAAACTGCAACCTTTTATTATAAGAACATGCTGCTCACTCGTTTGTTGTACTTTCTATTAGATGTATTCCAAAAATTTATGCAAATTGTGCCTTGCAAAAGTATTTGTAAGCCTTTCTGTTTGTTGTATTTGTCTCTTTCCAAACACTAATCTTAATGTATTATTTTATGCGATGCTCAAAATGTGTTATTGTAAAGTTGAAGAAACATGATATATGTGTTTTCTTCTGCGAATCTTTCGGTGTGTGTCTCTACCAACGTCTTTAATCTAGTCAGTATTTACAAAACAAGTTGAATTGAGATTATCTGTAAAACACCAATTTCCAAGTCTGGTTGCATATTTTAAGTTGGATTTAGTTCTGGACTTTGATTAGGCCAGTGTAACACTCAAATATGCTTTAATTTAAATCACTCTGTCATGTCTCTGGCTGTGTTTTGGGGCTGTTGTGCTGTTGGAAAGCGACTCTCCACTCCAGTCTTAACTATTTTCTAACAGGTTTTCAGCCTGTGTTCAGCTCCATCCACCTTCTCATCAACTCTGAAGAGCTTGTCTCTGCGGCATGATGCTGCCAACACCGTGTTTTACCATAGGGGACCATGTCATACGTAGCCTCTGATTCTTCCCTTGAATACAAATGCACGGCACGCTTTTCCGAATTTTATTTTGAAAAATGCTTCAGACCCATCCAGGCTTCGTTTTCTCTTCCTAGTAACATTTATGATCAACTTTCTGTTGTTTTGTCTAAAATGACAACTTAAGATGCTTGGAAAGTTTGTGCAGCAAAACCATTTGCAAGGCGCCTCGCGCATATAAATCTGAATTCGAATCCTGCCGCGAGGAACCAGAGAAGCAAAGCACGAATAATTTCTTTTGGGTGAATTTTCCCCACAGGGAGAGTGTGTGTGTGTGGGTGTGTCTGTGTGTGTGTTGTGTTTGCTGCTGCATTGATTTAATGTGCAGTAAAAGCTGAAATAGTGCTCCTCTGTACACACTGTGTGCTGATTTGCTAAGTCTCACCTCTTCGGTGTCTCTTTTTGTTCTTGGTTCAGGATCGACTGCACGGCTTTACATTAACAGCCAGGACCAAAGGAACAACGTCTCGGGGACATTTATGAAGCTTTCGATGCCTTTTGGTGAGTCTCTTCTGGATAATTAACACACACTTGACTCATAAAGTAAATATGACCTACTTCTATCAGTCACTGTGGGATTACAAGTCAGTTTTGTAAACCAGAACAGCAGTGCAGAAGTGCTTCCTTGTGTCATAACCTTAGTTTTGGAGTCACCTGACTGGTTTTGCAGAAAAAACAAAAAACACATTACCTCTGAGGAAACTCCTTCCTTCTAAATTTGTCAGGTTCTTCGTTTCGTTTTGTTTGCGTTGCAGTTTAGGTTTTGCTTTGTGTGTGTGTGTGTGTGTGTGTGTTGGCGAGCAGCCGGCCTTTGCTGAAGTGAAAGCAGTCGACTTCCTCTTGATGAAGTCTTTGCTGACTGTTGACGGCTGCTGTGTCAGCATCAGGTTATTACCAGCTCATAAGACGCATGCAGATGCATGTAGTCACAAGCTGAGAATGTCACATGAGCACACAATACGTGTGTATGTAATGTGGACACACACACTGACCTTTATAAGTCAGACAAATCAATATTTGACAGTGAAGATGCAGGACCAGGGTATATTTGCATAAATAAAGCCAGCCTTATAGATTAGTTGGCTTCTTTTCATTTCATGCTATAATAGCCAGACTTATGAATCCCTAATTTACATGTTATTTCAGATTCATTCAACAGGCAAACCCAGATATTTCATAAGAGAAACACAAGGCTCTGTGGTGTGTTTTTGAGTTTACAAAGACTTGTTCAGAATATATTATTCGTACTGAACTGTCTAACCACTGCAGTCGGGGTCATTGCACTCGCCGAGACCCTAGATCTGTTTCTGCATCACGTGAAAAGTTTTGCTGAAAGCTTAGTCAGCTGTCAGGTTCCTAAAAAAACGGACATGTGCTTTAATGGGGAAATTTTTATCTGGTAAAGAACTTTTATGTGGTAATGTTCCACGTACAGCATTGTCTGTGCTTACATTTTTGTTGTTGTGGTTTCAAATAACTCAACTAGATTAAATCTAAAGTTATGCAGACAATGACAAAGGGTTAAAATAATAAGCATTGCTTTTGAGAAATTCTAAAGTTGTTTTTTTTTTTTTTAGATGAAATAAAGATAATTGATTTTTGACTTAGAAATGGCTTTTATTTAATGTCTTACTGAGTGTAAATATCACCACTAATTTTCTAAAAAGTAGATCAAATTGTTGGTTTTTCCCCTCCCACAAAAAACAAAATGCTCTTTAAGACGAACTACCGTTGCATTGACTCAAGTGTTGTTGGGCCTGACATTCTCACAGTACGACCTTGAGTAAAAATCAGTGACTTAGACCAGTGTTTCCCAACCCTGGTCCTCAAGGCACACTGCCCTGCATGTTTTAGGTGTTTCCTTGCTTCAGCACCGGTGATTTCAATTAGCAGGTCTTTGCTGAACTGCAATCATCTGAATGAGGCACATTAAAGCAGGGACATTTCTAAAACATGCCGGGCAGTGTGCCTTGAGGACCAGGGTTGGGAAACACTGACTTAGACAGCCAACAGTCTAAGGTTCAGGAAGATAATGGTGCATTCAAAACTATTTGGAAATAACCAGATCTCCTCTTAATTTTAAAACGGGACTCCGAAAAAGCATTAGAGTTACAGTAGTTTAACAAGATTTCATTTTATTGGGTCGTCTGCTCTGGTGCCTAGCCCACACTCAGCTGCTTTACAGATGTGTCTTGCCGGCTGTAGTTTTAAAACGATGGATGTTGCGCCTGTGTTTTTGCTACCAGTGTGTTTCAACAGCTGGTTTAGGGGCAGCGCTGGAGGAAACATTGAACTCTTTTCTATTATCTCATAAAAGTACCGCAAACTGTGGCAATGGCATATAGTGATTTTTTTTTTTTTTTTTTGCTCCAATAATTTCTTTCTAACCAGGTGAAATAATTTCAGTTACAATGGAAAACAAATGCAGGAAGTCGGTGATTAAAATCAAATGTGGTTCTTTCACATGACCCCCATTCAGATGTAATTTGAGGTTTTAGTCTTCGCTTCCCTTTTTCTAAGCCATTTTCTTTTTTTTTTTTTTTGTCTTTCTCTGTCCATCGCACTTGGACACGGGTTCAGTTTTGTTCTCTCTTTTGTTTTTAATCCGGAGCTCTGATCCATTGTGTACATAACCCCAGTCCCCTCTAGTGTGGTTCTGGAGCTCAGATCTGAAGAAACAGGAGGAGGAGAAATGAGTTGTCACATTATGAGCCAGTGGTTGATTTTTCTCACTTACAGCAGGGCTGTTAGTTAGTAACCTCCTTATCTCACTAGATCTGCTGCGCACACACACATTGTAGTTATAAAGATGTTTCGCTTGGTTAACTTCCCCTCCTCTCTGCATTTTGAGTTAATTTTCTGTCTTTTCTTGAGCTCTTTATGACTCTTTTCCTCATTTATCTTCTCATTCATCAAGCATCTAACAGCTTTTTCTAATGCTTTTGTTTTTGTTCCAGGTCTTTTAACCTCACGACTTGCAGTCATATTCCTGCTACATTTCTGCTGTCAAAAGGACACAGTTTAGTTTTTCGTCTTTAATAATTGTTGTTGAATCACTTACTTCAGTTATCTCAGCAGTTCTGATCTTATGATTTCAGACTTCTTGAGGAGATTAGGTCGTTTTGTTGTTTGATGCTTTGAATTGGATTTAAGGTTCTCTCTTTTGATTAAAGTGTTCAGTTTTAATGCACGTAAATGGAGGCATACGGTATGTTAAAGGTGCAGTACGTGTTGCACTTAAAGCACAGATGTTGTTCTGTCATTTATAAAATCAAGCCTAAGTGGGGATATTTGCCACTAAGGCCAAAAGTCTCAGCAAACAACAAATAAAAACAATGAAATGTGCTGAATATTGACAAATTAGACAAAAGGTAAGATGTGAACCCCAAAGTTTTGCTGAAAAACACCAGACACCACGTGATTATGGTGTTCCCAATATGCTGAGACAGTTTTTCCAGAATTGGTGAAAACACAACTGGCAACTCCTAGAATGACAAAACCGAACAATTAAAGAATGGCAGCAGAAATGTTGAAAGTCGAAGATGCTTTTATTATTTGTCCATTTTCCTCCAATGCCAAAGGCAAATCAGGGACAAACAAGATAAAAAGCTTATGCAAATTTGTCCTGACTGCTTTTTGCTCGGCTCTGCAGCCAGGTATAAATGTATTGCTGTCTCTGCATTTATTATCAAATCTAAAGTTTTTCTCCTCAAACTTTCTCCAAAATCGTTTTGTCTCCGTCCTACTGGGTCGTTTCCAATATCATTTTCAGTGACTCATCCTCAAAAGATATTCATCCAATGACTAAGTGAAGCCCACTTTCTGATGAAATGGCTACAAAGAAACCTGTCTGGATGCCAGAGATGTCTGGCAGCATGTGTGTGTGTTAGTGTGATGCATCTTGGCCCACTTCAGTTCATTTAGGGTGAAGCACACACACCACGCCCTCCACTTACACTTATCTCTCCAGTGTTTGCTGTCACAGTTAAAGTTTACCTTTTTGACAGTTGCCATATGTTGTGTGAGATATGGAGGCATTTTTCCCCAAACGTTCAAGTCAGTTGTTTGCTTGATAATGCTCTTCATCTTGTTCTGACCTTTGAGATTGTGGATGTTTTTCTTTCACTTTTGCAGGTTTTTGACATGAGTACACAAATCTAGGCCTCACCTAGAACGTTTTCATATTTTGTATTTGTAAAATAACACGTTTGATTTGGATTGTTCACAGTTACCAAAAACAAGGAGAGCATGTTTCCAATTTTGAGAATATGAGAGTTTTCACTTAAAAACCAGACAGTACGCTGATTGTTTGCGTTCTGCATGTGAACAAAGTTTCTACAGACGAAACCGTCTGAATGGGCCTGCTCTCCGTGAAAGGCAGAGAGAGAGAGAGAGAGGGCTGCTCTGTTGTCTTGGAAAAAAAAACGAGGAGAGAAGATACCTGGCCGAGTGCCAGTAATGTCATTAACACTGTAATGAGACACTCAGAGTGATAGCCGCTCTCTCACTCGGTTTTCTCTCAGGAGTTTTCTTTAACAGAACATTCTTTCTTATACTTCCTCAAATTAAATTTGATCCATGTCAGTGATGGATTTTATAGTTGCACAAAGTCAAGTTGGATGAACTGGGAAGCAATAAAACACAACAATAAAATTGATTTATTATTGAATGCTGAAACAAACTGAAATGACTTACTAAATGTGTAATGTTTGATTAAGTATACAGCTTAACCTGATGTTGTTATAAACTGTATAAACATGACAATAACATTGTTTTCTTACTGCCTGACATTAAATCAGACTAAATATCTTCTGTTTTATGTCAGGAATTAAAAAAATATTTCCATTTGCTAAATGTCAGATAAAAAAAAATGTTAAGATTATTAGGGCTTTCAGCAATTTAGGAATGCTTAAAGGCCTAAAACATCTGATTAATTTACAATATTTGAATTAAATTGGGACACACCTGTGGTTGTATTTAAAGTGCATCACTTTGAAAATGATGCTTTCTTGTGTAACATCATGGGAAAATTATTTTAAAAAATAAATGAAATTCATGTGTGTAATGTTCAGTGCTGAAGTAGATGGACAATTATGGTGTGAAATGTTGATATCTCCTGCAGAGCAAAAGAAAAGGTGATGCACAGATGCTGTGTGAAGCTGGTCTGAGTGTCATCCTCCACAGCAATATCTCCATAGCTAACAAAAAAGTCAAATTACAGTTTGCAAGTGCTACAGAAAATTTTTGAGTAGAGCTGGAAGGGTGTGTGAGGGCGAGAGAAACCGGACTCAGTTGCTGGTTCTGTCTGGAGGAATAAGCTAGAAATTCCAGAAAAGGAAACACAAAAGCTTTAATTCAACTCGCATATCTGCCAAACACTAAGAAAATGTGTTTGGCAGACGTCTGAATTTATAGAAGTTTCAAAAACGTTTCTCTCTAATTTTATTCTGACATTTAGAAAATTGAAATAGTTCGGGTCCTCCTAATTGTTGAGGAAGGCCCAAACTATTTTAGTCTGACATTAAATCAGACTAAAATAGATTAGTCAGTGAGATCATAGAAAAAAAAATACATGTAATGTAGTAAACAAATACCAGGATTTATTTCTAGCATGCTGCCTGTCTCACAGTTGGCACAAAGCATATTTTCAAACCTGTTGACCAGGAAATGTTTGCATACAAACAAGGAATGAAAATATTTTCTTCTAGGCTGCTGTTTAGGGAAATTTAACAACAGAAAAACTAAATGGTCAACAACAACAACAACATCAGTCCTTTAGCAAGAATGTGTTCATATACTTCTGTACTAGTAAAATAACAACCTTTGTTTCCTAACATTTTGCTGTTCATCTCAGTAAATGTGTGCAGGTCAGTGACTTTGATATTGTTCATTTCATTTGGCTTTTTTTTTTTTTGTCTGCATCAAGCAAGCCTGCAGGAATGAGTAAGACTGCAGATCTGTGTGCTGTTCAGTGGAATATTCCACCAGATGAGTGGGCAGGGTCTAAAACTTGCCACCTTCGGTTTAGCGCCACTCAGAACAGGTCTCCGCATGCCATTATCGTTCCGCTTTTCTCCGTGTCAAAAGTAGCTGGTGTGAAATAATGTAGATTATGAGAGGAAAACCTGTTGTTCTTATCTCCTGTCAGTCTGCAGGCTCTTGGGTGGAGCTGAGGAGTGTCTTTTTTTCTTTTTTTTTTTTTTTTCAGTGACTCAGAGGCATGTTTTTCTTTAAAAGACACAGAGGGGGAGTGTGGCAGACAGTGGCTGCATCTCAAAAAGATGAAACAGCAAAAAGGCGGAGAGTTGATCTGCTTCATGTTGCATGTTTGTTGTTTAATTTAATGTCCCGTTTGGCTCCCTTGAGGCTGAAAGCTTCAGGCTGGAGGGGGAGGGCATCCACACACACACAAGCAGCCCCCACCTGCAACCCCTGGGTCGGGTCAGAAAGACAGGATGCAGGTGGACGTTGCAGTCACGCAGCGTAGGGTGAGAGGTCTTGAAGTCAGAAAGGGGCACGGCTGATGTTTGACGCGCTTATTTACAGCATGTACGATTCTGAGCTGAGGCTGACACTGGAGGAGGAGCAGAAGTAGGCCAAGGCTCATCTGACCCCCCGCTCTTTAAAACATCCAGACCTGCTGGAGTTACGGCGACTTTTACACAAAGGTGGGGGTCATCTGTTCGCGTTCAGCTTGTGAAGCGAAGGTTTTTGGGTCAGTGGATTACATAGAAACGGCGCTAAATTCATGGGATACTCAACGCCACGTTGACATTTAGAGTCCAGACGGATAAACAGGCCCCCTACATTAAAATAACAGTTTGTGTGTGAGGTCGGTCAGTGTCCTCAAACTGTCTGCAGCACACTGATAGTGTATAAGAAATAAATAAACATCAGAATATAATACGTTTGCCGTTTCAAACACTCATCAGTGTGTATTGCTGTAAACACATCCTGTCTGTCATCTGAAACCTGGAGGAGCTCATGGAAATGTTGGAGAGAAGTTGTCACATGCATAACAAAATGTATGTGGGTTAGCATGCTGTCTGTGTGGTTCTAACTAATCTGGCTGTGGACTGATTACAGTAAGTATGTAGGCCAACCAGGGTGCTAACTAACCTGCTTAATAACTAGCAGGGCTGAAAATATTCACTAGAATGATTTGACTGCTCCTGTCATTTTCTGCTCATGTTGGGCTAACTTTTCCTGTATATTTTAAAGTATCAAGTAGCTTTTATGAGTTAGGAAGCGCACAAGATAATGCCGTTTCCTTTCTAGTTTTGATATAGATCTAAATGTAATCTTTATGAATGTGCATAAAGTTTCTCCCATTTTTATTTTGTGAAATGAGACAAGAGATGACCAGTGAGTGATTACAGATTTCTTACCATGTTGGTGACCCTGAAAATTTCCAGATATTATACGGCGTCACTACAAATGTCACAACGAATGGTCCTGTGTTTGTATTGATGTAGATGTTTGCTTTCTCCATCTTGGCACTAACAAGAAAAGCTAATATATGCAGTCTCCCACTCTTGGGGGTTTATAGCCAGTCAGCAGCAAGGAAAATTAGTGGTGTTCCTGGATTGTCTGGTTTGAAAAAAACAAGCCAATAGTGAATCAAGTAGTTTTGCACTGACGTATTTCAGCTTCCCAAGTTGCATTTTTAAAATTTGTTAGTTATGCTCCACACAAACAAAGATTTTCCACAAATAATTTGAAGTAATCAAAGTCCGCCTACACTCAACTGTGAATATGCTGGACTCCAGTGTATAATTGTCACTTTTTTTGTTTGAATAAATTAAAACTAGGTCATGACTCATGTTATAACTTTTGTTGTGATTTGGGATAGTGAAATGTAATATTTTTTTATTGAAAGTCATCATGCCATACCAATCTCTGGCTGATTTCTTCACTAGCCTTTGCTATTTATTTATTTTTTTGACATGCTGGGATCAAAACGAACAAAAAAGTTAAACCACGTGTTGTTTTTCTCACAACAAAGTGGCTAAGCTACTGTGAGCCAAACAAAGAAATGCAGTAGTTGCTTCATTTTACTGTTTAATGAGTGTTAGTGCTGAGTCTTAATTCAAAGTTTGACAAATGTTTGATCAGTTCTGCTTATTTTGCAGAAGACTGAGCTTTCAACCTGTCATAAAGAGGACTGAAAATTGTACTTTGAAGGCAGCTTGGCTCTGCAGACCAGTTTGTAAGGTTGTTCGTGACGACAAAAACGTTTTATTGTTTCTGTGTGTCCACATTACATCATATTCATAAAAGCTGGTGTAGCGCTTCTAGCCCTGCGTTATTAGGAGACGATTTGTCATTGATGCTGCTGCTGCACGTTGATGCCCATGTGCCCCCTCCCCTCCTTCTTGTGCAGTTCTGCACTGCAGCAGTTCAGCACTTTCTGCAACACATCCAGTCTGCTGTTTAACTCTTCCAACATCCATCTCTCTCACTCTCTTATTCCTGCCATCTGCTTCCCAAAGCTGGGAATGTGGTTACTTTCCTGTGGATGTCATCACCTGCAGTGTTCAGATTATCTTAAATTTCCCTCCATGTAGCACTAAGCTATGCGTGCTACATGGAGGCGTGAATGCATCCTACAACAATACTTTTAACAAAGAGACCCTCGTAAACATTGTTGTAGCGAACCTGATCCCGAGGCTTTCTGCCCTGTAATCCATATGCTGCTCCATTTGGGTCAGGGCTGTGCTGATTGTGGTGAGCTCACGTGCCTCAACACCAAAATTCATGTCACCCACAAATAGAGACGGTTTCGAAAGAGTCGGGTGGCAGAGTTCCTAGAAACACACTTCACTGATACAGATACACAAAGTTGGAGGTGCAGAAAACCAGGCATTGTCTTCAAACCCTGTGATGTTTTCCACTTTCTGTCACGTTACAACCAGAAATGTAAAGATATTTTACTCTAATTTTTATGCATAATGAAGTAGAGGTAAATGTCACATGATTTTTTTTTTTTTTTTTTTTGTCAAAAACTTTTTTCTACTATGACAAAAGTTTATAGAATCACCCATTGGAGTCACAGCTGCAAGTCTTGTGTGGTACTTTCACTGTTTAGGGTGGTTTTCCTCCAGGGTTTTCTGTGTTTGTCTTCATCAATGATCCCATCAGCTCTTCTGTCCTCCCTGCTGCAGAAAAGCATCTCCATAGCATCATACTGCCACTCACATGCTTGCCTGTTTCTGTGATTAATACTCTCCATGGACAGTGGATCGGTTTAGGTTTGCAGTCGTGTCGCAGCCTTTCCGTAACCCTGCTTTAATCCTTAGCTTTACACCTGGCATGTCTGCTGTGTTCCTTGGTCTTCTTATTGTGAAGTTACAAAAAGAAAGACTTGAAAACGGAACATATTTCACTTGGTGAATTCAGTTACTGAGCTTTTCAATAATATTCAAATGAATAAAATATGAGTGTGTTTTGCTAAGCAGTAACTTGTGTTTAGAAAGAATTTTTCCTAATTAAATTTTTGTTTTTCTGGATGGATTAACTTCTCTAAGTGTTTTTCTGCTTCCTGTCTTGCTTGGTTGCATTTTAAATCAATCCAACACTCCTCTTTAGCAGACTGAGTTGTCAAAAACGTTACATTTTCCAGTGTAAATTTATGCAAGCAGAGCCTGTACTGCATTTTGTTATTTTGTTTTTTTTTTAGCTGCGATACTCTGCAGATCCTCAAAATAAATCAAACAGGAAAAGATGAAATTAGGATAATTTAATATTTGGTGATTCTTAAAAGCAGATAAAAATTCATATTTTAACATATGCTGAATAATAAGCATGACATTTGTTTAAAAATAAATCAGTCTGCCACAGTCTGTTAGACCAATAGCACTTATTGTGTTATTGTAACATGTCAAATCGGTTATGTTGGCCACTCGTATTACTGCACAAACCTTTTAAACCAGTTTCATTTTAAAAGTTGTTTATTTTCTTTGTGGTAGCAGTGCTCCTTGGCAATAACTCTTATACCACTTTAAAGCCTTTTTATTTTCTCTTAAATTGTGCAACACTTAAAAGAAAATGGATTTATGGGCTAATTAGCAAAGTGGAGAATGGTGGTTACACCCATTTAAAAAGCTCATTTTCCTACTGAGTCTCGTTTGCCTGGTTGAGGTTTAAGAAACCAAACAAGTTGGAAATGTAACAATTTTTTTTTTTTTACGTAACATCTTTTTCTATTTCCCCCCAGAAAAAGGCAGGTGTAGACAGCTTGATTTTTGAAAAAGTTGTTTCAATACAATATATTTCTACCACTTCTGTAGTTGTTTTTCTGTAGATTAATTTAAAATGCTGGGCTGCCCAGCACACTTTTTATCCCGTTCGTATCAGATCATATGAATTAAGCATTTTGCAACTTAAATTTGGCTGTGTTTTATTTTTCAACGCTTGTAACTTCGACCTCCTCCAACTTAAGTAATCTCTCATACAACCTACTTAAACAAATTTCACCAAAAAACCTAAAGTTTAAGCCCCGGAATCATTACTCTTAATAACTTAAGTGCATATAATCGGCTCTCGAGTGTATAAACCTGACAGAAAATGAGCTAAAGAAGAGAAATTGTGTGGAAACTGCAGACGGTACAAGCAGTGAGCGAGTCTGAGCTTGCCTTGATGTCATGTTTGTGTGACAGGTAATCTGCTCTGGCACAAGAATAAACACTCACTAAAATAGACCTGTGTGTACGGGCGCTGATCTGAGAAACACAGGAGACGATGCTCTTAATTTGGCCCTGTCCTTGAACTTTACAGACGCCTCCTTCACGTACCATCTGTCATGGTCCTACTCCTCTCATCTACACCTCTTTTCTTTATAGTTAGCTTTAATTTACCGACATCTGTGAGTCTTTTGCTCCTGTCCTTCTTTACGCTGAATTTTGCTGAAGCTAACGGTAAAGGAGTATAAGCTGTAATTGTCTATAAGCTGAGCTCATGTTGCCAGAACTTAAAGAAATAATAAGAAGGGCGACTGGAAGTAGATCTGCATAAATCGGTACAATCAGATCACATCCTCTACTTTATGTTGTATTAAAAGAGAAAGAAATGATGGAGAAATGCCTTCGGATTAATTTTCAGTTGTCAAATCAGATTATTAAGTATTCTAATAACTTATTAGAATTGATATTTCTCAACATAAAAAAAAATCAAAGTAAATTAAATTTATAATCAATAAATATTTTATAAAAATATAAAGAACTAGAGCAGCATAATGAAATATTAAATGAATAAAAGTTAGACACTCGTAAAATAAAAATAATCCTACATTTTTAATCAAATTTAAACTATTTCATGCAATAAAATGGTTTTATGAAAATAAAAGGATACAATGAATAACATGACATATTAAGCAAAAAATAACATTTAAAAATATGTAAATTAAGATAAAATTATATTAAAATTCCATATAATTTATCCAGAATTTTAAAATAAATACATTATTAAATATGAATATAGGCACATAAATAGTAAAATGGTATAAAAATATCATTAGAATTGAAAAAAGAACAAAGTTTATACATAAAAATGTTTTCAAAAACTCAAATAAATTAGAACAAAAGACAGTTGTCCTCTAGCTTCATGTTTTTAGTTGTTTCTGCTTTTATTATAGATAGTTAAAAGTAATAGCCGTTTCATGCAAAACACAAAAAACTGTTTTCCCTCCCAGATAAATGTGATGTACTTTTCCAACTAATTAAAGGAAAGAGACTTCCAGCTCTCTGGTTTTGAAGCTACCACTTAAGCTTCCCACTTGCCGCCGTATTGGCAGCGGCTTGTAAACATGTTGAGGAGTAATTTGTTTTTTGACTACACCCATCTTCAAACTCTGACTCTACTTTCATTTCTGGCATTTGTTTTCTCTTAAATCGCCGGATCCTGTAAAGTTATCTTTCCGTGAGAATTGGTCTGCTTGCGGAGACAAACACACTCACCTGCTGGTTGAAGTTCAAATGCAACATTTTACAATGACACACACACACACACACACACTGAGTTTCACAATAAAAACATGCTAACACTTACCCACTCATTTCAATTCTCTTTATTTTATTTTTTATTTTTTCTAATGGGGGGGAAATAAAAACGTTGAACTATAATAATCACAAAAGACTTATTGGAATGTAATCTGGGCCACAAAGACTGATGGAAGTTTGCAAGAGAAAAACAAAAGTGAGGACAATGAAGACTTATTGCAACAGATTGCTGTATTTACCTACAACTATATATCTTCCATGTTGCAACTCCTCAATAAAAACCAGATTTATGAAGTTCCTCCCGGCTGAACTGTGAATCCCTACTGCTTCTCCTGAGCTACCATGGGTGTGTCGGCTGATTCTGTGATGAAGGCCGATGGACTGAACAATGCTCTTGTGAGATATCCAAAGCTCTGGAAATTATTTGAAAGCCTCCACATGCCCCTTAAGCTTGCCCCAGCTTGGTAAACATGACAATAAAAGGCTCATCAGTGGAGTACTTGTTGCATCTCCACCCTGCTTGGATCTTCTTATGATTCCCAGCTTAACCACTTAATGCTTGTTGTCATATCTGGAGCTTTGAATCTATGGGTGTTTCTTTGTCATTCTCTAATTTAAAGAGGAATGAAGATGACCTATTATACTTCCTTTAAGAGTTTGGGATAGGTCTGTGGACTACACAAAACATGTTCATTCCATTTTTTGCACAAAATTGTTCTTAGATAATGAGATATTACTTTGCTCAGTTCTGCCTATTTTGAGCTCCTTTCAGAATGAGATGTTTTAGGACCTCTTGTCACTTTAAATCTAAATAAGTTGCTGCTAGACCCCCAACTCAACATTTACACTCATATTTTTGAAAAGCAGAAGTGGAGCCTCCCGCACAAAAAACAAGAATGCAACAAAGTGGTTTCTGGATGGTAAGCCAACAACAAAACACCTTTATTTTCCAGGAGCCATTATACACATAGCACATAGATTGGTAAAACTAGCTGACCAAATGGGCTGTAGCTCAGCTTGGGTTGCTAGGTGACGGGTAGAGCAACACTGGGGTTGCTTGGTAACGGGCAGTGCCTACTGATTTGTGACGTTGCATTTGGAAGGTTTTAGAAACGGCTTATATTCCAAACGCCAAAAAACATCAACTTATCTCCAAAAACCGGCTTGGTGGGTTTTCAAGCACTCGGTCTGAAGCAGTAGATTCCCGAATAGAAGTACAAAAAATGTGCAGAATGAGAATTTTGCATAATAGGTCCCCTTTAATAATTAACAAAGTGTGTTTTTGCTGTGTATGGATATGAGTGTTTGAAGTGTGTAGGCTTGTTATGTAATCAACTGGGGTATGTGGGGTCAGGTGAGGAGGAGCTTCTGTGTTTATACGCGCTGAAACATTCATGACCATCTTCAGCGAGTCATAAATGTTAATGGCGACATGTGAGAACGCTGAATAATGGAGAGGAGAGGAATGAGGGGAGAAACCTCCATCTTCATCCATCTGTCGATCTCATCTCTCGGTTTACTGGTCTTTCTTTTCCCTCTGACCTCTGCATCATTACTTATTCCTCCCACTCTCCACATACAAAGCCTCCTTTCCCTCCCTTTCTCTCATTTAGTTCTTTGTTTTGCTCAGAGGCCTGATGAAACTCGTAAAGCTGTTGATGTGTGTGATGAAACATGTTTTCTCTGTGGGATTCATCCCAAAGAGACAAAAACACTCAGTGGGATTCAACACTGTTAGAAACCCTATCAGCCCTCCTGGCAGACTGTTTCTCTGCTTTTCTCTGTGAAGCATATTAATAGCTGAAGGACTTCTTTCCCTGACTTACTCACTTATGTATTTATTTTTTTTCTGTGCTCACGTATGTCTTTTTATTTTAGCTCCACACACAAGCCCTCTGTTCCAAACAGTAGCTCAGTCTGACGACGCTTCAGGTCGTCTACCACGTTGCATTCTTTCATCCTTTCCGCCCAGTTTCAAAGACTGTCCGAGTGTCTGCGAGGATGAATCATGTGCTTAAACTAATTTTAAAAAATTTGACTCTTTTCAAAGGAGAGAAGACATGAATGTGTGTGTCTCTTGTGGTATTTGCCTGTAGGCTGTCTCAAACAGCTCAGACTTACAATTGAGGTTTCCTGCGTCTAAATACCAGTGTATACATTAGTTTTATTCATTTCGTTTTGAATGTTGTTTTTCAGCCTTGGAATCAAAAAGGCCCTTTGTGTGCTCACAACCTTGAATTTACAAAGAAAAATGTCTCCGTTCAAAATATCCACAACACTTTAATCAGGTGTTTGTTTTTTTCCTTTTTCACAAGTTTACATAAACTATTTTCTTTGCATTTAAACAATTTGCTCAAATGACTGTGTATCTGTGTATAAAATGCCTCCAGCATACTGATTCATGTGACATCATGGAGAAAAAAAGATATCAGGATGAGAATTCGGCTTTATTACTTTGTACGATTTGATCTGCAGATGGATGCGAGTGAAAACAGGATGGAAACATCCAGGTATCGCTCAGGAAGGAGGCGGGTTCTGTTTGCAGAAATGTTTTGGTGAATCGCATTGTCACGTTGTGTGGTGTTACATATATGTGACCCAAGTTGTATTATTCTACATTACAGTGCATCTATTTTGTATCACAGTGCATCCTGTTCTATCATTTTCCAGTGAATGGCTGGTTTTCGCAGCGGTTTGGTATCACAACTGAAAGCCAAAATCTGAAATCTGCGTATACTTGAAACTCCCTCTAAACACCCTTAGAACTGCCTATTTAATAGTTCAAACAACAAATATACCTTAATATTCACTAATTATAGCGAAAAGCATCTTAGCACTACCACAGAAACTAATGTTCATGATCTTCCTCATCTCTGGAGGAAACAGCCAATCAGCAGCAGGGAAAATAAATGCAGCTCCTGGATTGGCTGCTTATCAAAAACCAGTCAATAGCATGTTAAGTGGAACTTAACATGCTATTTCAAATTCCCAAGCTGCGATTTCTTCCAAATATTTTAGAAATGCTCTCTGAAAAAATAAACACATTTTCCGGAGATAATTTGGAGTTTCGTTACACGGGAAAATACACGAACACTGATCTGTGTATACGCCAGGATTCCACTGTACATACCTAGGGCTGAACGATATGGCCGAAAACGTATCACGAATGTAAGCGTTTCACTTCTGTTGATATCAGCAATTATTGATTAGTTTTTTGTTTTAAATATCTGAAATAGTGCCATACTGGTGGTTTGAGCTTTCCTATTTTCTCTAGTTTTTACTCCACTCCGTTTTTTATTTATTATTATTATTATTATTATTTCTTAGCAGTTGTGAGGCATACTGTCAAAACCTGAAACTACTTCTGTGCCAGTCACTCAGCAAGTTGTTGCTAGGTAACCAAAGAGTGTGTGAGCCAGTTGTTGCTAGGTAACCAAAGAGTGAGTTAGTTGATTCCACCAACTTTGCTTAACTTGTTGTGAGAGGTTAGCTAAAGTCTTTCCTCTGCCTACATTCCTCAGAATGCTGCGCATATTTCAGTGAATATTCTATATATTGAATATTCTATCAAATGTATTAACTATTGCGTCTCTTGCTGTGTGTATTATTGACTTCTTCTACATCCTTATGTATTCCTGGCTTCTTTTATTTTTATTCCCACGCTCGTTATGACCCAGATCAGCCAGGAGTAACATTAAAGACACCTAGATGTTAAAGGGTTATCATTTTAACAAAATAAAAAAGTAAAAAACAACTACAATCAGAAGTTTGGGCCTTATAACCAAAAATACTAAATAAAATAAAACAATATTCACAAAACAACCAGAGTTGTAAACCAAAGATCTTAACCAAACAAAACTGGACCAAAAACCTAAGGTTAAACAAAAAAAGCAACAAAACTCTAGTAGGCTACTATAAGCTTACAAATAAAGCCCCCATAGGGAGTATCAAAGGTAACAAAGATTTACAAAAGCTCACAAAAAGACGATGCTGTGCACAGCAGTCAACAAACACCCAGAAAAGTGGCAAGTTGTCTGAACAAAGAATCAGCCGTGCCTTCTCCCAGGAAGTCCTGGGCTTAAAAAGGGAGGCCTCGTCAGGGATTGGTGGAGCTGATGATTGGTGAGCCAATCAGCTCTGCTGTAGGCCTCAGGGAGGGCTGCATCCATTTCCCAGTGGAGTCAGTTTGGTTGGAAAGCTGCAGATATACAGACAAGGAAGAGAAAAGGAAAACATACAAGGCCGCTGGCCGTAACAATGCTGTTATTGTCATGCCTAAAGCAATAATCTTCTGAATTACATTTTTTGAGTCCTGATGTTCTCATTTGTGTTTCTTTCTCCAGATTAATCAGCCAATCGATGGGGATTTTTACAGGAGCTCCGCCCGCCATCGCCACCTGCCCTCCTACCCCCTCCCACTGCAGTCTGTCGCCCGCCCCCACCCACACCATCATCCAGCCCCCCAGACACAAAATGACTCTGGAGCTCACCGAATGGTCTTCTATATGGATTTTTACTGCTTGTAATAGACAGTAAAGAAAAACAAAGCCGCAAACCTCAATGACAAAAAAGCCATAAACGCCCTATGCACCCACACACACACATCCACACACTCACAAACACTCTCACACACAACACATGCAAACACTGGCATACCAACAAACCAAATAAATGTTCAAGCAGTATCTCACACACCTCCCAAGCCAACACAAAGAAGGAAACGCACAAAGCCGCTCTTGGAATGTACCACTCTCTCTTCCAGTGAAATACAACTGTTCACTTATTTTTTTGGGGATTTTGTACAAGCCTCGGAAAGCTGATTTGCTTTTTTTTTTTTTTTAACTGGGTGGAAAACAAGAAGGATTTAATTTGAAGTTGCAGTATTTTTTATTTTTTTTGGAGGACAACTTGTTTGGGGCACAAGTGGTTTCAGATTTCTTTTTGGCTTTCTCCTCTTTTAGATCTGAGAAAATTCGTGATAGATAAATTGTAGCTTATTCTCCAGTTATTTAACATTTGTAGGCATTTTATTTTAACTAGAACATTTTGTTGTTGAATACTTACAGGTCAGTCTGTTTCATCCACTGGTTGCAGTTTGTAGCTGGACAAAATTTGAGTGAATTGCTTTAAGAAACTTACTGTTAGTTTAAAATAAGCTACAACAAACTTGATACAACAAGTTTGTGTTTACCTTTAGGAGTTGCAAAATATTCACAGCTTTTTTGCGCTAGAAGGGGAGTTTTCTTGTTGCGTGCATGCCCTCCACCATGCCTCCGCAGAACACAGAGGCTGACACCATGCAGGTCGGATCTCTGGTTGGCGGGATCGGCGCCAAGAAATCCAGCGCATCGGGCCCGGAGGAGGAAAAAGCAGGAGCAGGCGGCGAGGCGGATGGATTGGGGGGCGAAGGAGGAGGTAGAGGAGGGGAGGAGTCAGCAAGCGAGGGGTCCATTGAAGGTATTCCCTTGAAGAGATGGGTGATGCACGGCGCTGTGATGTTTGGCCGAGAGTTCTGCTACGCCATGGAGACGGCACTGGTGACACCTGTGCTGCTCCAGATAGGTAAGTCACTGGAATTGTTGCTTTTTTCTGTTCCTTCTAGACTTTTTCAGTCTAAAATATTCTCTTTCAGCTCTTGTTTCTACAGGGTGGGATATAAGTTTCCATACGTAGTAAAAATAAACGTGTTATATTGGACAAACGTTTTTATTTTGTTCGACTGTGTGTAATCGCTGCACGTCTTGGACCACTTCGTGGTTGATCTGCAACATTTCCAGTTTTCTGAAACTTGCAAATAGGTTTTGCCACAGTGTCGTGTGTGATGCTCGTTCCATGTTTTCTGTTAAAGTTTCGTGCAACCATGCGACCGCTTCCCGATTCAGCCATCAGCATGATTTCAATTCTTTGCTCTTTTGTCAAACGCATCTTCTTGGGTATTTGAAATATGAAAGAAATATTCGTTTAACATTCTACTATGTATGAAAACTTATGGCCTACCATGTATATTGAAGTACCTGTTGCTTTTAGAGCCCACAACATTCTGCAAACATCCATTGGATTTTATTTTTAAAAATGTGTGGAGTCATAGTTGCATATTCTATGTCTATAAACCCACCTTTTAACTCCTTTTTTCCCCATAAGAGGCAAAAATAATCTGTTGATTGTGGCTCCCGCTACAGACTTGAGATAAAACTGTAACATTTCTGTAAGTTAAAGCCAGGAGGAGGGTCTTAGTTTTGTTAATCATGCCGGTCATTGTGCCAATGGCAGAAAAACAATTTACTGCTACTAGAAAACTGTTTATCCGCCATCATCAGTGGCTATGTTAGCTAGCCTGAGCATTGACGAGTATCAGAGGGTGTGAGCAATGCGTACATGAGCTTGACTGTCACCGCTAAGACCCTCCTCCTTCCTCTGATTGGTTGTTTCTGTCCAGGAGTGGTATGTGTCTGCAGGCAGAGGAGCTTGTTTTGTTTTATTTATTATTTTTTTTCACAGATTATCTGTCCCGTGATCTACTGTCACAAAATCTTACCAAATATGTAAAAACAAGATTGTTTATAAAAGATGGAAACTGCAGCATGAAGCATTATAAAATTCATGTGGTCCAGATTTGGTAGAAAAATGTACTAAGAGTTACTATTGTATCCTTTTGTGTCCGTGTTGCTATATCTTAGCCTTTTCTTCCTTTAGTGCAGCACTCACAAATTGTTGGTTTTGGAGCCACCTATATATTTAAAACAGAATAGTCATCATAGACTTCATCTGCAAAATCCAGTGTGTTTTGCTTTACTACTGTGTGAGTCAGTGTTACATCACCAGGAGACATCTTGATAGATATCAGTCGAGTTTGTAACTTGACTAAGGTTTTAGTTGGGAAAACATCTAAATCTTCCAGAAGCTAAAACGGGGATTACAAGTCACCATCATACAATCACAGAAACTTCTGACTCAGAAGAAAAGCTATTTCACATATCTTTCACTCGTCTGTCAGCATGAATGACAGTTTTCTTTGTCCACTAACACAATTTTTTGTATCCTTGGTTAAATCGGACAAAAAAAAAAGACTTAAAAGAAAGGCCTTATTTCATTCCGCTGAATTTTATAAAGGAATTGTTGGGGCACCAACTACTTGGTGGTAAAAGTGAATGTGCAAATGCCACAAAGGCTTTGAAGATTTTTGGTGTGTAGATGACCACTACCTTGGTTCTAATAGAAAAAAATGATCCAGATATGTTGAAACGTAGCTGTTTCAACATATCTAAAGTAACCAAATGAATTTGCGTCTAAAGTAACTATTTATCCCACCACTTCACTTGGATCTAGTTCATGGTTATCTGCCATGTCCTCTGACTCACTGTTTACATAAATAAAGGTATGTTCCTACTCAGGAACAACACCTAATTTGCATTAGTAAATATTTTATTTGGCACTCTCTAAAACAATGCAGAAAGACTCAAAGCCTTCATTGGAGACACACCTGGTATGGAAAATTTATCAAGTTAATATGAGAGTGGAAAAGTGGTGACGAATCGGTTAGAAACTCTGCCATAATCTGATGTGTAATTGATGGTGTGTCCCTCTTGGTGCTTTCTTTCAGTGCCTACCCTCTCTAAATGCCTTCTCCTCCTCCCTCAGTGACCCCATCTGATCTCTTACCTTACATAACTAAGAAGCCATTTATAGGGAGGTCGCTCAGGCCACCGTGAAGCCTGTCTGGCCCCCCAAAGTGGGCCGATGGAGAGAACGAGGCTTTAACATGCCTAGATGTTGTTCAGGGTGAAGGAAAGTTATTGAAAGCTAGAATTATGCGTTGCCATCAAATTTCCTTAATGCATAAAACTACCACTCTCTAGAATAATTACCTGAGATGTGTAAATGAATTTCTGTTGTGTTTGTGGCATTAATCTGAAACAAGTTGTATAATTTATATCAGTGTAATGCTGTTTCAGGCCAGCCTGCTGTGGATTCAGACAGCTGCATGCTTTTGTTCTAATTTTAGCCCTGATTTAGCTGCCTTAGCCTATTTTTTTCAGATCAGGACACGTCTGAACCCTTCTTAGTAAAATTTGAAATAGCTGTGAGGTACAAATTGTACAGATTAATCCCCTGAAATAAACAAATCTGAATCAGACAGAGTTTTGACTCTATCTCAGATTTATCACTGAAGGAAGAAAACTAGTTGAGCTGTTTTTATCATGCCATTTGACATTTTATTTTGGAGAGCATTTGCTAGCAAGCAGCACATCCGCTACCCATTTCACTGTTTTAGATGAATGTAATTGCAATTATGGATCATTAATCCTCCAATGTAGGACTATTGATTCTAAAGAATCCAGAGTATTTATGTTAATTACTGGGTTGTTGAAGATTGTTTCAGCTTATGTCAGACTGCAGGAAAGTTTTTGCCTTCTTGTGTGGAAGTTTTCAGGATATTTCAGTGTTTTTAAATCAGTTTTTCATAATAGATAGCAGTGAAAACATGTCAGTTTGGAAAATAAGGGAGTAAATGTCATTATAATCGCAATATTAGTGTGTGCAATATTGTTGCAAGGAATGCTTGGAGTGCAATAATGCTTGTCAAATGTACTTCAAGTGTCATGAACTTCCATTTCACATGCTAATGTGATATTTAGCCAGTTGGAGAGAGTCTCACAGCAGCACATAGCGACGGGCACTTATTGTTTTGTTTATTGTTACCTTGAACATTTTCTCACTATGATAAATACTTTGATTCATCAAGACAATAATAAATGCCATTCAGTGATACTTAAACGGGCAGCATTGTCAGAAATGTTATTTTTTACTATCTAGTCCACTTTTAGTTGCATGAAAGCATCAATGATAAATTTGAAAATATAATTATTGATAGTTTCCTAAAAAAGTTTCGTAAAAAAGAAATCGAAGAATTTGTAAATAGTTTTTTGGTTGTCTTGATAAATGCCACATGAAATTTTAAATGCTACTGCCCACCACTAGATCACTTTCTCTGATGAGAGAGTGACGAAAGAAAAAATTTTATATATATATATATATATATATATATATATATCGCAACTGTTTTCGTCATCATTGGAATATTTGCAAATATTATCACAATCTCTAAACTTCCTCATATCACGCAGCCCTAAAAGTCATGGGGGACTCAAGCTAGCGCCTGTCCAGAACGTACTGCTCTGATAGCTGCTTCCTGCAGATAAGATGATGACTGCTCACCAAAATAAATTCATTTTAACCAAAAAAGTGCAGCTAAGACTCGTGATATTTTGAAGAAAACATATAAAAATTGACTCTTGCGCATTGTTATCCACCGCTAACATCTTCATTTTACTTCTTATTGGTATCATGGACGGATTATTAAAGATTGATGTAACGTGTCACCTCAAGCTTATTTATGTTGACCAAACACAACTGAGGGAAAAAATGCCGCTACAGACTAAAATATTCCCCTCCAAACACACTATTGTAAAGTGTTGACAGGACCATTGTGACAGAGTTGAAAAACTGCTGACAGGACAAACAAGGTGGCAGCAATGCAGAAGCACTTGGAGGGGAAAATATTGTTCTGCATTGGGGTTAGTTTGGAAGTGTTTTCTCTCTTTAACTATTTATTTTCTTTGTGTTTAACTAGAAGTTAAACGCAAACACAAACATTTATAAGCCGCTCATATTTTTTGTGTTTTTTCCAAACTCTGACCAATAATTAAAAACAAAAAATCTACATTGAGGCACAACTCTACATTTTAGGAAAGTAAAAGTACTACCAGTAAGTGCTGAAAACTGTCAGTAGATGTTGAGCTGGCTGGTTGGTTCATCCAGAGTTAAACTTTTGTGTCGGTGTGTGTAACCCCTCAACACAAAGGTCAGGGGAACGGAGTGTGTGCAGGAGACACAGCTTGATGAAGGAGCCCTTATTTACACGGGGGAGAGAAACGAGCAGGAGCTTCTACCCTACAAGGTCCTGTGTGGGAAGCTCTCTGCTTTTCACGTTCAAGCACACAGACGTTTTACTCAAAGCTAGGAGAAAAAGCAAATACTGAAATCATGAGCTGCTTTCAGAATGAGTTGTCTGTCGAGCTGTTTGTGTTAAGTGATGCAATACAAGCTATGCAGAAAGGTAAACCTTTTTCTAATTCCAAACGTATCCCATTATGCCCTGATTTCTGGATTGTATTCTTTTATAGTTATTATTTTTGACACTTACTGTAGCAAAATGCTCTTTTTTTTTTTTTACTTTTTTTTTTTATAATTTACATCTTTTCCTCCAAATTGGGCTCTCAAAACACAACATACTAAAATAACGT
This sequence comes from Girardinus metallicus, assembly GCA_903067095.1. Taxonomy (NCBI): domain Eukaryota; kingdom Metazoa; phylum Chordata; class Actinopteri; order Cyprinodontiformes; family Poeciliidae; genus Girardinus; species Girardinus metallicus. The sequence goes on along the minus strand of CAEGAE010066408.1, from coordinate 1,689 downwards.
AAAATAAAAATGGGTTAAATTAGATTATCTTCCAATAACTTAACACTTGGGTATGACCAGAAAATAGCTGAATTTATGCAGTTATGTCAGAAATTTAAGTGTTTTAACTTTAAAAGGTTTTTGTTTTACTTGCAGTGACTTGTGATTTATTTGTGTTAAGCCTCAGACTTAAACGACCGTCTGTAGGAAGAATACCTGGTGAGATGAGAGGAAGACGGTGGTGCAAATGGGGAGGAGGTGATGGAAAGGGACAGTGTGCTGTGTTGCTCCTTTAAGGTTGGGCCATTACATAAGAGTCCTGAGCACAAAGTCCAAAAACAGGTCCAGACAAAATCTGATGAAGGAAAAATGGACACAAATTATGGGGAAAAACTGACGAAACTATGATCAGTGACAGAATATTAATGTTAAAATTACTTTTAAAGAAGTTGAGGGACTGTGTCAACATCTGCTTCAGAGATGAGGCTGAATCTAAAGAAACATTGCAGAAAGTAGGATTGAACGCTGAGTGACTTATGATTTTAGCTTTTTTTTTTTCCTAACTAATAAAATGGAAAATAGAAAAACCTCCATAAAGTTGAAGACAAAAAAGAAATGTGGTAACACTTTAATTGAAGGGGTGTGCATAAGACTGACATGAGACTGTCATAAACATGACACAACACCTGACATAAACATGAAGGAGTCTTTATGAATGCTTACGACTGTTGTCATGAAGTGTCATTTGGTAAATTATGACACTTTTAATGCAAAGGTGCACAAAAAGTTGCATTAAAAGCTCATTAAAAGTGTCAACTTTGCATTAAAAGTGTCATTATTTACCGAATGGCACTTGATGACAACAATCATAAGCATTCATAAATACTCCTCCATGTTCATGACAGTGTGTGTCTTATGCACACACCTTCAAATAAAGTGTTACCAGAAAGGTTCTGGAAGCATTATTGAAAAAGTAAATTTATCTTTCAAAGACTAAAAACAAAAAAATATATTTTAATTTGCTCTAAAGTTTTTTGTCTAGAAAAAAGAAATTGTATAGAAATGCTTTTTTCCCTCCAAGCACTTGGTTCAAAATCTATTGTTTTTCCTTTCTTACCTGACCTGTTTTGGATGAATTTTGGCTTTAATGATGCAACCAAAACACTGCAGACCTGGCAGACGGACAACATTTTTAGCCTTTTTTGCTTTTCCAGAAGAGATTACTACAGTCCAACAGGAAACGTCCTTGTGCTCAGTGTGGATGTACGCCTGGAAGGAGCAGCTGATTATATTAAAGTGTTTCCCTCTCTCCTTTAATGGAATTCAACATAATCATTTAATGCTTAGTCTCTGGTGTCATTTAATCACTTTAGCAAATAGTCATTGTGCCTGCCAGTTTGCCTTACTTTACTTGGCGACAACCTCAAGCGGTTTCTCTTCTCTACCACTCACCTGCTGCACATTAGCCTCTAGTTTCTTACGTATCGTAGTAGCTAAAATACAGTGGGGAAAAAAAAGTATTTAGTCACCAGTTGTGCAAGTTCTCCCTCTTAAAAAGATGGAAGGCCTGTAATTAACATCATAGGTCGACTTCAACTATGAGAGACAAAATGAGAGAAAAAAAAAATTCTAAAAATCACATTGTCTGATTTTTAAAGAATTTATTTGCAAATAAGGGTGGAAAATAAGTATTTGGTCAATAACAAAAGT
>CAEGAE010066405.1:0-35780 GCA_903067095.1 Girardinus metallicus | reverse complement strand
AATGTATCCTGTTATACATGTATATAATGTAAACAGCACTGCCAGAGATGCAATAAGTTTATAGCAGGTGTGTGAATGATTTAATGATCGGGCTGCTGATTGCAGTCAGTCCACATTATTAACACAACTAGAGGGCCCCAAAACCAAATTTTGTTTAGGGCCCCATGGGGGCCTGGGCCGGCCCTGGTCAAAAGACTTGACAATTTGTCATGTTGGATTCCTATCTCCCTCTGTGATGGACTGGCGACCTGTCCAGAGTGACCCCGTCTCTCACCCATTGAATGCTGGACATGGGCACCAGCAAACCTCAATACCCCACTAGGGATAAGCATGTTTGATAATGGAACTTATTGATGGATGAAAATGTGTTGAACATAATAAAATGCTTAGTTTGAGATGTTCATTAGCTGTTTAGCCATGTTAACACATTTGTACCAATTAAATATTAATTAAATTCTTCTTTCATTTCATTTGTCTTAGATTGAGCTTAGTTTTTAGCTTACTGAAGCACCTTAGACACTGTTTTAGTACTTGTGTTGTACTGTTCTGTTTTACGTGAAGAATTTTATGTTTAGTAGATTAAGTCATTATTGCCTTTATGGACAGCATAATTTCAAAAAATGAACTTGTAAAAACCGTGATGTCTAATCTGATGTGGCCAAACATTTGGCCACATCAGAAAACTAAATTTTGCGCTGGTGCACCCTAAGAAACAAGTTAGGTCCATCCATTCAACCAGTGCAAAATGTTAATCTTGAGCCCTTAACGTGGTAGCTTAGTTCATCAGAACTTTCTACTTTAATAGTTTCTGTTATTATGCTACTGGCTGACAGCACCACATCATACCACATGAAAGCTGAGAAATTTTTAATATGAATTTAAGTCACAATCATTCATCACTTAGGATTTTGTGAATGTGCAAACAAAGCCAAAAAGCAGAGTATTGCACACCTTACTTTCAAGAGACTGAAAGTAAGCCATATTTTTCAGATTTGTATTTGTACATTTGAAAATTGTCTATTGATTCCATCCTCTTGAAGGTTGTGCACTACTTTGTGTTGGTCTATCTCACATAATGTCATTAAGTCACAGTGAAGTGTGTGGTTGTGATGGGGAATAGTGAAAAACCTTCCAGCTGTGGGAATACCTTTGAAAAGCAGTGCTGATTCCCACTTTGGATTTCTTTTTGTCGTTTTATTCGGCTCATAATGCCCCTGCTGCAGAGTGACACAGGTTCAGTCTGTGTCTTGTCAGCGAGCTGACAGAATCAAACTGAATGGAACTCTTTTCCATTTTTCCCTCTGAGCACTCCTCATCTCTGCCCAGCTATATGAAATTATTCTGTTGTCTTCTCGTGTGTAACCCGTTTCGGACCTGAGGACAGTCTCGAGACACCTGCTGTCTGTCCCTGTTCTCTTTGTCTTTTACTTAGATTCTAACTCAACACCTTATGTCTCTCACAAAATCCCTTTCTTTCTTTTGCTCTTTAATATTTTCTTTCATTCAATCCCTTTGCTCTTTCTATCTTTCTTTTACTCTCACACACGCCCACGCCCACACACACCCCATCCTTGAACATGAGTCATGGTGTCATGCTGGAGTCCTGTGACAGTATCCACTGCGTCCTGATGTTGAGATACTGTGATGTAACCATCTTTCAGCTTCTCGTTTGATTTGAGTGAACTCTTCGTTTTACTATGTGGCCTTCACATCAACTCTCGCAGGTTCAGCTTAACCCATCCTAATTCAGTCCTAATTCCTTTTTCCTGTCTTTCTGTCTTATGGGAAGATTGTCAATCTTTAGACTGTTGAGTCCATTACGTATGTGCATTCTAAATTTATAATTGTTGAATTTCTGGTGTTGCTCAAATCCTGCTAAAACTTGCTAAAAATGGAAGCATGGATTTTGTACAATCAAGTTAATTTATAATAGATAGGTAGATAGATAAAGAGGCACACCCAAACACATGGGGTGCTGTGAAGGTTGGCACAACCCACATACGGAGGTCTTAGTCCTCAACACAGCTGTTGCAGATTCGATTCCTGGCCTGGTGACCTTTGATGCATGTCTTCCCCCTTCGTCTTGATCTACTTTCCTGTCTTACCACTTTCAAAGAAAGGCCATTAGAGCCAAACAACCTTAAAACTATATATACATAGATATATGTAGAGAGAGATTTATAGTTTTTAGATAGATAAATAGATACGGTTGGTTCCCAGGCATCTGTTGTAGCTTTGACAGTGTTTGCAAATATTTTTATTTTTGTCACCAAGCTTTTATTTCTCCTATTTATTCATGAGCAGGTGAAATCTGACAGAGAAGAGTTCCACACCTGAAAACCAGTTTTAGTTTGAACCCCAGATGATTTTAGTGAACCACTTTCGTTCAGTTCATGCCTGTAGCTCAGTTCTTAATGGCTTAAAGAGATAAAGTCACTGTAGAGGCCGATGTGTGCTCATGTAAGCAGGGACTGGGCCAATCGGCAGAACTTTGTGGTGATGAACATCCTGTCACACATTACCAGATGAAGTTGACGTTCAACAGTCGGGCCCTGGGACCCCGTAGATAACCTGATCCATCATCATACAGACACTCAGTGGCACATACAGAGTACAAAGAGCTTTAGTTTGCACGCTTTCAGTGGAAGTGCTGCTGTCCTCAAACTCGTTCTCTAAACAAAAATGACATGATGTATCAAAGCAAACACTCAGCCAATCAATAGCTTGTCTGGGTTATGCATCATGGGGGTCGGATGCTGTGATCTTGCTCTCCATCACTCTGCACAGAGACAATGGGACAAAGGCTTCTCTCCCATGAGTTTAACTCCCTCTTGCTCCCTCCCTGGTAAAACATGACTGTTCTAATTGATTCGTCACTTTGTTTGCATTTGGACTTTGATATATTTGGAGACAATATATCTCCAAATATATTGGATTTATGATCTTTTCTCATAAATGAGAATTTATGAAAAAAATTATTTGACCAGCAGCAAATATCTTAAACATCTCTTCTACATTTTAGAATATCTTCCACTTACAGATTCCTTCCTTTTTTGCTTTTTGTCACACTGTAAATGTTTAAAATGATCAAATACATTTAATGCTATGATAACCTAAGTAAATAAAAGTTTTCAAATGATGAATGTCTTAATGATGTAAAAAAAGATCCGAACCTAAAGACAAGTGATCTGTAAAGTTGTGAAATAATTTACTGTGATTAAGCACATTAAATTGATTCAGGTTCACTGGTCACACCTGGCCCAGCCAACATAAAATACAGTAAAAATATATTTTAAATCCTAAAAGGAAATACATGAAAGAAAGAAACATAAGGTATGAAACAAGGTTATTGACATCTGAAAAAGGTTGAAAAGTCGTTTCAAAGTTTTGGAACTCCAGTGACCCACATTGAGACATTTTATCCACAAAGAAGTTAGGCAAAGCATGGATTTTCAGGAATGCCGAGTCAAATTGCACTGCCATACCCGATAGGTTTCCTGGTTTAGGTCAGCTTTTCTTCTACTGTTGTGTAAATGTATTTTTTTTCTTCATTTCCTCGCTCAGAGCCATTATGTCTAAAGCATTTTAAACTGACTTCATATTTGGTAGTGTCCATTAAATTTTTTATTTGTTCCACACTAGTCACTGCATTGCCAGTCACATCTGTGTGCATTACTGGTATTGCAACAAAGTAACCTCAGAACTTCCAAAAACACAGGCACTAATGTAGAAGGTGACGAATGAACCCAGAACAGCATCTAAACAAATGCTAGTCTCTCTCTCCTCAGCTAAGGTCGGTGTGTGATAATGCTGGTTCACAGGGATTCTTACCCAAGCACGAACCACGGACACACAAAGCAGTTAAATTTATAATTCTGCAGAAAAAATCTTTGATATGTAGACTCTGCAAGATTGCTGTTGATCAAACGATGCCTGCTGCCATTCTTCTGAGGGAAAAGACGCCCCCATGCTCAGCTGCAATCCAGAGCAGAGAAGAGAAATCCAACCTCACCAATACTGGCCACCTGCGAACGCAGTGCAGTCCAGACCTGAGAGGATGCCCCATGTTCTAATGATGGGTCCATCATGAGTGCTTCATAAAAAACTGAAGCTTTCAGACTCCTTCAGATTATTGCAGAGTTAATCACATTTTTAACACATTTTTTTATCTGTTTTGGCGGGGCATCCCATTTTAGGCAATCTCTTTACCAAGTACTGGATGTTAAAGATGTTTTTAATAAAAGAAAGCAAATGAAAGTGGAGAATGAGAAACACATTGTCAGATTTCCATGTATTTCTCAGTGTGTCTTTGCTCCCTGAAAACATTCCTCAAAGTGACATTGAAACAGCTTTCCACCAAGGGTTAACATGTCTGAATGCAGCTGGGGCATTTGGCCTCATAGGTCTCACCTTGAGCTGGTCTTGCCACTCCTTTTTTTTCTATGCAAATAGAAGAAACTCTTCACTCATTCACTTGACAAAGGATCCGACAAAGGATCCACCTAGCTGGTGGTTTTTTGACCACTGTAAAATATGAAAAATGCAAGTACATTCTGCATTTTTAAGTCTTTTTAAATCATGAAATGAGAAAATAAATGCTGAATGACTTCAGAAGGTAAAACCAGACATGAAAGGCTACTGATAATGTTTGTATCTTCATTTTGTCACAATGAATTGAACTAAACTGAATGATGGTTTCAGGCACATGAAGAGGTGGGGGGGGGGGGGAATTTTCTATTTCACCGAAATTCTATTTCTGTGGAATAGAAATAAATTTTGTTCTATTTCTATGAACAAAAAAAAAAAAAGAAAAACTATTTTGTGAGGGGCCCCCTGTTGGCCAAGGGCCTTGGAATTGTCCTAACCTTTCCCCTTATATGGTGCCACTGTACGTAGACCACTTTGGTGTGAGTCTGTTGGAGAGCTCATGCCTGTCCTATGCCATCAGTTTACTTTTTTTTATTTGACACCTTGGCGCTCTTTCTGTAAGCTAAAAATGACTAAGCACAGTTTGAACTTTCCCGTAGTTCTAAGAGGGATCACATGAATCCTGCCTGAACTCTTTACCGTGTGTTCAGCTCTGGCGGCGTTTGTGTGGTTTTACAAACTGAACAGGTTTCCTGGTTGGCCAATCATGACATTTGTCGCGCTCTTCCTGAGCGTTAAATTGTGGGAACGTTAAACAGTTTAATCCAGTCGAAAGTTTTGCGAAAGAGTAGAATGTAAGCAAACATTGTTGCTTCACCTTCTCCTCCTATGGAAGTCTCAGACACATGTCTATCCTCTATGGGTAGGCTTTGCTTTCATGTCTTTATTCAATACGATTTGTAAAAAACAAAAAAAAAAATATTCTGCTGTTTTTGTGCGTTACGTTGGGTGTGGCCTGTATTTGTGCAGTTTAGGCTTGTGCTGGTTTTGAGTGACATGCACATAATGCGCGTTGGAGATGTTGTCACGGTGTCAGCGTTTTGAGATGTGGCGTGGGATTTTTTGTTTCATATGTTTAGTATTCTGTCAGGTGTCGGGTTTTATTTTTGATCTAGGGCATTCTCCAAGTCTGTCTCCTCTGTTAATTTAGCTCATGTGTGTCACACGTCTTCTAATCAGTTATCCTCCTCACCTGTTTCCTGTAGTATTCTACGTTTCTAAGTTTGAGTCACATTCTTGTTTGTGTCTGTGTAGTGTTCTACCCTTGTACTGCCAACTTGTGTTAAAGAAAGAGAAATAAATAAATGCCACACCACCATTCATCTTTTGGCTCGCCTCCACTTAAAAAGAAAACCTTCCTGACAGACGTGGCTGTGCTCTTGTGGGTCAGGTTCAGTGATAGTTTTGTTTGTGCCCTCCGATAATATCCTGCAGGCACCCCCTGTACCACCTGCTCACTGTTCATTACTGTATCCTTGGTTAGGGTAAGGTGAAGCAGATCTTGTCCTTCCTCCAACTAAGAACATCAGCATCAATAACAGTGTTTAAATACAGACCTAGTGGAGTCTGTGATAGGGGGCCCAGGTTAATTTGCCAAGCTTAAAGTCAATAATTGGCTATTATTTGCTGTGATGTATTTGTGAACCAACCGAGCTCAAACACAAAGATTACAGATGGCACCATATTGTAGCCATGGTAACATAACAATCAAACTATGATAATGATTATATGCACTTTTACAAAGTAAACTTTCAAAGTAAATCCTAAATGAACAATGTAGTTTTATTGTATTTCTGCTGAACACATTAAATCAAATTTAATAGCATTGACATTCTCAATAAATGATTGATAAAGTTTTAGATCTATGATCTGTTACAATTCAACCATATATAGGGGCCCCTGGGTGATTAAAAGAAGTTCAGTAAGATGTTTTGGAATTTACTGATGTTAACAGAACTCAATTTTTTTTTTTTTACAGATTGCCTGTCACAACATAGACAGTTTTAACAAATATGTTATAAACATATAAAAAAGCTATAGCCCAGCTTTAACTCTTTCAGAAAAAAACAAAAAAAATCTTTATAGGAGCATGGCTACCAAGTCTGAGGACAGTTTTGACTGATTTCATGTTTGATGGTTATGGGTAGAATTGCAGTGTGTGCTACTCAAAAATGACTCCAGTCACCAACGTTCCATCTATCCATTTCAGATGAAAAAGTTTACCCTTTCAGTGAAACACAATATGGTTTGCCACAGATGAGCTGAGGGGTTCTGATGAAAATGTTGGAATGGTGTCACCAGTCTTATAAGGAGAGAGCAATGATGGAGGAAAAAGAAGGGTTAAGGCATCAACACAGTGCAGTTCACCCAGATTCCCTCAAGCAGACTTGGAGGACCAAAAAAAAGAACAAAAGCCAAATCAATACTGCCATTATCAGCCCTCATGTAAGACTGAATTAGATGTCATGCAGCTTCAGGGTTAAAGATGAGATTGGACACATCTGAACATTTACTGCACAGTGATGGAAATAGCCAGCTGTCAGTGTGTGTAATGGTAACAGTAAAAGTGTGTGGGATCATCTACTCTCAACACCAGGCTAAAAGCTGGATGCATGTAAAGTTGATAGACATGCTAAGCCTCATCTTAAGCTGAAACTAAATTGTTTACTTCAAAATTAGATCAAATTTGACATTTTCCTTTTCCAGTACATAACTTCATACATACTTCCAACCATCTGATACTGTCTCTGATCTCTCCCTACCAATAACATCTTGGACCCCATAGCAAGGCTCTGAAGAAGTATTCTTCAAATGTTATAATGTTTCAAAATGATGCTTTGCACAGTAGTATTCAATTGTATTTTCAGATTTTTTAAGAATACTCAGGCATGTCATCTGTTGGACACCTCTTTTAGCAAGCGCTGTTAGGTCTCTACCATGTAATCCTGCTTGATTTTCTATGTTTTGTAGGTTGGTATGTCTGTGTGTCTTTGTCATGATTTGAGTTTTTCTCTGTGTTAATTTAGGTTTCTGTGTTCTGTGGAGTCTCTGTGTTGTCCCGTCTACCTGTTGATTGCCACATCTGTTCCTCGTTGCCCCTTGATTGTCCCCCTGTGTATTTAAGCCCATCTGTTGTCTCTGTGTCTTTGTCGGATCCTTGTCGTAGTCAGTTGTCATTCAGTGAGTCTATGTGTGTACGTCGACACAGTCGAACTGTAAAGTCCTGTGGCGGCTTAGCTCTTGTCTGCAGTCTCTTAATTTACGTTCGGATGCTACTAGTGTTAGGTTTTCCTTCTTGCCCGCTGTGCTGCCTGTTTGTCTGACTGCTGAGCTGGTTCATCTGTCATTAAATCATCATTTTTTTCACCTCATACCTGGGTCTCTGCCTTCGCTCTCACCACCACTCACCTACACATCGTGACAGTCTTCAGTGTATATTAATGTCATGTTGGATATCTGTGTGTTTCACATGCTCTGCAGAACAGGAACCTGCTGTAAAACAACAAATGTGCTTAGCCAGTCCTGAAGTATATTTATCTTTCCCTGTTTAGATTTAAATCTACTTTAATTAGAATTAAACTGTATTCAACTGTATGCTCATCTGCTGAGAGTACAGTTCAGACAAGTACACTCAACTGTTATTGTTGTGACATCTTTTGGTTCTGCCATTTTCAACAGAAACAGAAAAAACAGATTTTGTACTTGGTATAGTTATAAATGGCTATAATATATAAATGATTACAATCTAAATCCTTTTATTCAGTTAAACTAAATCTTTCATCCAAGGTGGTTATGTAAACAGCCAAACTGCCAATCTCCCCTCCCCCACTGACAGACAACCCCTCAGAACTGATCTACAACAGCAGTCTCTCCTGTTGTCTTGATGAACTAGCCGCTATTACGACTAAAACTGTCTCCTTTGCCCTATACTGTCCTGTGATAACCGCTGAACATCATAAAACGACATCTCACAAACTGAGAGAATGTACTAAACATCTGCTCTAACTGCCCATCTCAGACTACATACACAACACAAGGATGCACTAAACTCTGTCCAGTCAAATTACATGCTTCTAAAACCCAATAACGACATCTCCTCTACCTTTAACACCACCAATGCAATCGCTTGGATCTGCTCCATAGTCTAGCAGCCATCATACCAATATTGGCAGCAACTTCCAATATCGCCAGTAATGGAAGTGCATGGAGGTCCATATCCAATTTTCCATTTCTGTCCAAAATTTCAAAATGTGTCATAGCTGGTCAGCTTCAGACTCACTTCATTTCCAATAGCCAGTTTGAACCATTCCATCCAAAACACAGCATAGCACTCTTCTCAAAGTTACTAACAAAACTGTCCTTTCCTCTGACTCCAACCAGCTCTGGATCCTTGTCCTCCCGGACTCAATGGAGCTTTTGACCCCATCAGTAACTCGATTCTCCTGTCTTACCTCAAGTCCAACCTGAAAATCAACAGTTCTCTTTGTTGTGGTTTCAGTCCAACTTTCCAAGTGGCAACAGTATTTAGAAATCAACTGCTGCCACTCCTCTATAATCCTTCTATCCCAGGGTGGTCCCCAAGGTTCGGTGATTGGTCCTCTCCTGTTTATCCTCTATATCCTCCCCCTTGGTAAGATCATCTGTTGTCAAGGCCTCAATTTCTGCTGATGAGCAGATGACAACTTAGCATTTCGGCCAAATCCAAAGACCCAATATCCTCTCCACCGTCAAAACCTGGAAAGCACTAACAAAACTCACACCATTGGACCAAAAAGTGTCACCAAATCCTCTTAGTGACACTTCTGCCTCAACTTTGACAACATCACTCTCACTCCATCCCTACTCATCCATAATCTTGGTATTTTACTCCACTCTACTCTTTTATTTCAACCACACATCAAATAAATAACCTGTCTTTCTTTCTTCCATCTCAGAAACAAAGGATGACTTCACCCTTTACTCACCTTCTCCACTGCTGAAACATAATCCATGTCTTTGTCACATCCAGAATCACCTCATCCTTGTCACCACACCAACAACAAGACCCCAGGGGACTTCCTGCATCCCCTCACTGCTGAAATCATTCTTATGCCAGTGGTTCTCTTAATTTATTCTTATTAAACAAAAATGCTCAGGTTTTGGGATATGTTGTTTATAACTGATTGTGTCACTACCTTGTGATATAATCCATGTAAGTGAATCTCATCAGCCGAGACACTTTGCGCCATTGTCAGTAGTTCTTGGACATGCTGCCATTGTTGTGGTAAAATTAAATTCCTTTTTCTTTTATTTTACAGACAAACTTCATCAAGCTACATTAGCAGGTTTTGCAGAAATGTAACAAATTATAAAAATGTGAACATATGTTCACATTTACTTCCAGGCATACCTTAGCAAATAGGTCATAAGAACTTAAAAAAACAGCAAGTCAGAGAGAATGCTGATTGTCCTCTTTTATCTTTTCATTGATTGCAGAAGAAGATGTCCACCAGACATAATATCAGAGCACTTCAATCTTTACATGTCAACTACTAATAGGATTTGTCACAGATGGGGAGATATAATGGTCTTGTCTTCCACCATATTCTGGCACCATTAAGCTGCCAATGTCTTTTTTCCTTTTTCAGTGAGACACCCCACCTTCTGAGGTAAAAATTTTATTACATGGTAATTTAAGACATGGTTCGTTCATCTCAAGTGTCGCCGCTGGACATACAGATCGAAAAGAGACCCACTGATATTTTCATTCCTCATCTTACAAACCCCACACATTATCTTTTTTATAATCTGTATTTTATTTGCATGTTTCTCCCCTGAGGTGAGGAATGGAATCTGGCAATAGCCGTGAAACCCCACAGCCGTCTGCGTTTATGTGCCATGCTTCACAGGGGACTGAGGCGATTTATCACTTCTCTTTGTTACACTGCTTTTTATGACTTACATTGATCATCAAGGTGTATAACTACTATTGCCCCAAGTACATTACTGTTAGCACTCTGTTCCACTCTTCCTCACTGATGGACAGGAACTCTGAGGCATCTAACTGATATCTCATTTTCTTTCTGTTTACAGCTGCTGGATTTTTTTATATGATGAAACTATTCTGAATGCTTAGATGCCCTTTTGTAATCTGGACATCAAATCCAATTTTAAACTCCTGGATATTCTGGATGTAGATGGTGTAGTTAGACATTCTGCAAGAGATCATTCAGTACCACATTAAAATGCAGAATGAATGTTTAACAATGTATACAATAGTTTATTTGTATAACACATTTTTAAACAAATGTTGCAAAGTGCTTCATATCAATTAAACATTATAAATGTCACACCAAGAAACACAACAAACATACATAGAAAATGAAGAGGCCTAATTTTGATTTCAATTTTTTTTTTTTTACACATCACTTCTCAACACATTTTTTTAAGTACCAGACAGTACCCTGTCCAAGCAGTGTTGTCCGAGTGTCAAGGTGAAGCCCAACAGATTTAGTTAGCATTGCAGCTTTCACCTAATAGTGGAAGGGTGTTCCAAAAGCCCTTCCTCCTTCTGTCTCTAGCTGAGCTCTGTGGAAAATAATAGCTGAAGATCTGATATCTCAGATTACGAGAAGAGATATCAGGATATGAAAAGTGATGTGCACGTTCATTCTGAGGTCACAATAATACAGCGAGTCAGTTGAATGAGGGCAAAACAGGATGATAAATGCATGGAAGCATTCATTTTACCTCTGTTTGGTGCCAAGATTGTGCTAAACTTAAGCGTTAAGCTTTTTGTCCAAAAAAGATTAGCCATCATTTTGACAGTTTTCACTATCAAAATGATTGTATTCACCAGTCAGTCAGATACTGACGGACCCATCAGTCATTTTGACTGATGGGTGAAAACATTCTTTCATAATCCTTAATTGCCTGCCATTTTTTAAAATGTTATTATATTTAATTGCATTTAATTTTTATTAGGTTTTCATTAGCTGAACTGAAAATCCAAGTCAGCAGACAAATATATTTCACCTTTTCTGCCGTGACAAGGTTTAAAATTAGGGAACATTTCTCAAAGTGAAGTGATTAGAAGTCGCCAACACTCTGAGCAAGGCGTACCTGATCCCAACACCCTCAGCAGGAGAAAAACTGTGCAAAGTTCTTTGCCTCTGGCTGGTTTGCTACCATGATTCACACACACACACTTGCACAGCTCTGCACAACAGCAGGTCTTGGTCACTGCTGCACGTCTTAGAGCTCATGTTGTGTTTAAAGGCAGCTCGGAAAAACACGTCACAACATATTAACAATGGAATAAACAGCTGTAACGGCTGAGAAAGTGCGGGGTATAGAGGGCACAGCTACGGGAAGTGCGAGAGCCCCTACTGTGTCAAATCGAAAATTGACCACTCTGAGGTAAAACCAAAAGAAAAAACAACTTCCAGTACAGGTGGGGCATGGCTGACTCTTTAGGCGGGCAATGCCACCAAATTCCCAAGTGTGTGCCTTTTTAAATCAAGATTAAACAACTGAATTTATCAAGATAGACTAAGTTGCAGAAGCATCTCAAGGATGTTCAGTGGAAACGGATTCTAAGTTTTATGGCAAAGTCTGTAAATACTTTGCACGTGATTTCTTGGTTTTCTCTTTTAATAAATACATCCCCTGTATATGCACTTCTAGATTTTCTTGCTCATATGGCACAAATGCCCTCTCATGATATGTTTTCTTTCACGAATTATAACGTTTTTGCTCATAACATGGTTTTAAGCTCATACTTAATACCTTTCTTGTGTCAAAGCTGACCCTGGGCTCCCCAGAATCTCTTAAAAAGATACTATAAATACTCAAATGTATGTTTGAGTACATTTATAACTTTTGGAATTGACTAGGTGCCATTTATCCTGTTATCTAATCAGCCTTAGCAGCATTGGTGTGTGAGCTCCATGCAGGTCTAAAGCAGCTTTGCCCCAGCCTCCACTCTGTTCAGTAGCTATTTGCAGCTTCTCATCCATAGCAAGACATTTCTTAACCTCCAAATGACATTGAAGAGTATCCTCATCTCTACTGTGAAAGACATAAAAAATGAAGTCAAACATAAACTTAGCACATTTCAAGTTATTTTACTAAATTAGCCTACTGCAACACAGAAAATCGATTTTATTTTCAACAAGCTTCCTTATTGCAGTAAGATATCAGACAGCTCCAGCTTGTCCAAAAAGCTGCTGCCATAGTCCTGACCAACACCAGGAAAAGGAAACACTGACTTGCTTCACCAGCTCCATGTTCGAAGAATATGACATTTTTAAGGAATTCCCTATAGATTTGTACTAAATCTATATTTAACAGGTTAAGAAATTTTTTGTTATGCCCCAGTAAATAAAAAATAAATTAAATAAGTTTTTTTTAAATTATTTTCTGTTCACTTCTTTAAATCTCTTTGAAATGTTTTTTTCTTTTCTTTTTTTAAATTGAACTATTGCTATAGGAATGAACCTCCGCAGCCTTTTGGTGTTTCTTAGTAATTGAAGGCGAAAGTGATTCTAAAATTCGACTGCATGCTGTGTTACGTGGCTCAGAGTGAGGAAGCTTATTTGAAATCCTTTTGGATCTGTGAGGCAGAAGTGTCATGGACACATCACTTCTCATCACAGCTTATTGGTTGTACTCAACCAACACTTTTACTCCCAATCTGGAGCTCGCCCTCTTTTTCAACAATCCCCTTGAGCTTGTGCTAGGTGCATTCTTTGGTGTGTGTGTGTGTGTGTGTTAGAGGTTGTCGGGCAGCAGAAAGAGGTCACAGTGGTAATGAAAAGCTGGGAGAGATTGACAGGAGTGTGCATGTGTACATAATCTATTAATTAAAGGAGAGGCGGCACAATAAATTGTGAACCTTTTTTCCGTGATATCACCCCCCAACCACTCACCCACCCACTGCCACATCCCTCAATTCCCCCAACTGCTGCTCCTCCTCACACACACTTTGACGGCAGGCAAAGAAAACATATAATGAGATATTTATTCAAACAAAATCTTCTAGATTGCTAAATAAAAGAGTAATTTACAGTTTTGAACTGACTTTTATCTACATGCAAATTATTTCCTCTTCCACAACCTATTTTAATATTTTATGTGATTGGTTTTGGAAAAGTAAAGTGACGCCTCTCTCCACATAAAATCCCCAGTTATGCTATAAAAGAAACTATCAAACTTCCTCCATTTTTCCCTTCATTTTTATTTTCTTCTTAGAGTTAATTTCTTTCAATTACACCAATTGCCTTCCCTGCAGGTGGTACAGTGAGGGGTGCTAACATTCACAGCTTATTGAGCTACTAACTTGATTTTTCCCATCCTGCAGAGCTTGTGCTTAGCTTTTCTTTCTTTTTTGCCATGGAGTACAGTGGCAATCATGTGCAACAAGCTCATTCAGGCTCTGTCCTGCTGAATCTCTCTCATGAAAAAATATCATTTCATTTCATCTCCCATGCTCACTGATGCTGTTTGTTGCGATTCCTTCTTAATGGGATCACAAACAAATCATCATTTGTTTGTGGTCTGCCAGTCTGGTACCGATTGATCTGAGTCAGAGCAGCTCCACTTTTTGGTGACTGTGATCAGATCTCTGCTATTTACAAAGACTCAGAGCCATCAGTCTAAATCGTCTAGCTGATACTAACCACTGGGTACAGCTTTGTTTCATATGCATGCTGTGTTATGGATAATGTGGATAATGGATAGCTCCATCTCCATCAAAAGCATAATACAAGTCACAGCTTGGGATGTTAAACTTGAGAGTTTTGTACAAAAATAGGTCAGCAAACACACCAAGTCATTAACACTCAACTAAACTAAGTAAAAGATGAAAAAATAATGGAAACCAATAAACTACCAAATGATAAAATAAGACTAATATACAAGGAAAAAGATACTAATAAAAACAGAATCAATAGAAATGAAGAAATTATGTCTCAATTTAATATGAACTGTAAATGTTTAAAACCCAAGTTCATTGAAGAGGATTTTTGAATTATGGACAATTTAATCTTCAACTAATTTAGATTGGATTCCACCATTAATATATTGTTCATATTAACATCTCACATGGTGGCATCATTAATAAGCAAGATTGGTGATGGTCAGGAGTCCGAAGACAGGTCATTCAGGACTGACTTAATGCTGAGACAACTGTTGAGGACAGATGATCTCACTGGAGTCACTGCAGGGCAAGAGTCAGCAGGGACAGAAGGTACAAAACAGCAGAGCAGCACGGGACATGGCAGGAACAGAGAAAATCATGACAGATTTTCCCTTCTCTTCCTACATATCCAGTGTTTTTAAAGTTGCTGGTATAATTCCCCCTCTGTTATTGTGTCCATTGGCAAGACACTTCAAAATACTAGATGAAGGCAAGTAGAGTTATTTGAAAAGATATATTCTATGAAATAAAAATACAGCCAGCTTTTTTCAAATACACAAGAGTTTAAAAGAACTCAAATTTACAGTTAAAATATTTAAATTGACAAACTTGTGGATGCTAATTACACACAACTAGCATAGTATTAAGCTAGTTACACTAAACTAGAAGTATTGAAAAAAATCACCAGAAACGGTGTAATGAATAAACATGAAATAACTCACTGAATAATTTACAGTAATATCACAGTCATCTGTAAATATGAATGCTTACAAGCCAAGGATTGTATTGAAAGATTTTGTTGTTGAGGCCAATTAGCTAAAAAGACAATTTCACCATAAAAAGACAACTTTATTTTGAGAAATTCATGCTTTATTAGATTTTAATTAATAATAGCCTTTTCAGAGAGTTGATTCTTAGTCTGTTTCTATATAATATTTGGAACACCAAGAAAGGTGGCTTAAATGGACACAAAGAATCTAATGTTTACTGTTTTTATTCATGCATAAAAACATTGTAACATTAAACATTTTTTATGAACATCAGTGGTCCGGTACATATCTGGTCGCGTCTGAAGTTTGCTAGAGAGCATTTGGATGTTCCAGAAGAGTATTGGGAGAACGTAATATGGTCAGATGGAACCACAGTAGAACTGTTTGGTAGAAACACAACTCGTCTGTTTGGAGGAGAATGAATGCTGAGTTACATCCAAAGAACACCAGACCAACTGTGAAGCATGGGGGTGGCAGCATCATGCTGTGGGGCTGTTTCTCTGCAAAGGGACCAGGACGACTGGTCCCTTTGCAGAGACCAGTCTGCTTCCATCAGCAAGGGCATTGAAGATGAAATGTGGCTGGGTCTTTCAGCATGACAATGATCCCAAGCACATTGCCATCGCAACAAAGGTGTGGCTTCGTAAGAAGCATTTCAAGGTCCTGGAGTGGCCTAGCCAGTCTCCAGATCTCAACCCCTTGGAAAACCTTTGGAGGGAGTTAAAAGTCCGTGTTGCCGCCACCAGAACCAGAACATCACTGCTTTAGAGGATCTGCTGGGAGGAATGGGCCAACATTCCAGCAACGGTGTGAGCCAACCTGGTGAAGACTTAAGAAACCTTTGACCTCTGTGATTGCCAACAAAGGATATATTACAAAGTATTGAGATGAACTTTTGTTATTGAACTTTTGTCCGCCACTGTATAGTGGTAAGGTACACCGTACCCAGAGCTGCTGAGGGGAAACTGACAGAACCAATGCTGGCATTCAGCGGCACCGTGTCTTCTGACCACCACCTCAGAGGCAGGTGAAGTGTCTTGCCCAAGGACACGATAACTGTCCTTGGGCAAGATGGAGATGGAGTGGGGGTTCAACCTGGGAAACCACAGATTAGAGGACAAACCCTAACTGCTGAGTCACTGCTGCACCTGGTCATTATTGCTAAACTGTAGTCCATTAGTTTCATTAGACCACAGGACATTTCCTAAAATTGTAGATATTTATCCCCATCAGAATCAGTGCTGGATCGATACTAGCATGATAATTCATTTTGAAGAACAAAAACTAAGAGTTTCAAATATGTGCTTAGCAGTTTTTCAAAATTAAATTCAAACTCTTATGTGGGGCTTTTAATAAAAGCTCAGTTATTCCATCAAATTAAATCAGATGCAGCTGAATATGACTACATATGACAGGGTTCACTTTGACAAAGAACATCATGGGCTATGATCACAATACATCACTACCAGCAAGGATACTGAAAACTCCCAATTTATCCACAAACACAAGAAGAACAGAGAATATATACAGACGGAGTACAGGTGCTGTGCAGTATTGATCCACAAATGTCAATCTTTCAGGAACATAGAAATGGTGTTGAATCAGTAGTAAGGAATCTGCCTTTTGTTTTACTAAATATCTAGATTGCAATTTCAATAAAATGAAAGATAGGAGCCTAATGTACACAAAAGAGAAAGCTTTAAGCAATAACTGCATTTGTCCATCACCTCCTGACTCCTCTTCTTTCTTTATACCTTCATGATTTTTAATAATAGGAATAAGAAAAAAAAACTCCGTCACAAGAAAACCTTCCATCATAAATGATCAAGCAGCTGAAAAATACTGCACAAAGAGCATTTCATCATAGCTCTCTGGGAATCTGATGAACGTAATGCTGATGTTTCAGTACCCATTAGGGCCCAGAGACTAGCTGTGATCATGAGTGAGTCACTCTCCCTGTAATGAGGCGGCAGCAGACTCTTAGAGGTTAGCAGAGGTGCCGTCTCGACGCCAGTGGCTAATTGACAATTATGTACAGTACATGGTCTGGGTAAAATCATTCATTTTAATGGGGTGATTATTGGCAGGAAAGGCATGTTGCCAAGAGGCCTCAATGGTGGCCTCTGAGGGACAATTTGACACAAAAGGGGTTTACAGTGAGTAAGGTGAGTTCACCATGGTGATCTAATCTCCTGGCAGGAAATATCAGGGAATGAAAACAGGTTTAATTTCCTGTGTCTTAGAGCCAGGATATGTACCTCGCAGCTGAGAGGCGTTACAGAGGCCAACAGAGAAAAGGGCACAACAGCCACATGTTGCTGATAATATCACATTTTAATATCCCTCTCCACAATACTGCGCTGCTGTTCTAATTGGAACCAAAGCAACATACAATGTGGAGGATACCGCTGCCTTAAGCTCCATAGATGGAAAATAAGGCACTACTATCTTCAAACACACAGAGTAAAGAGATCCAAGCTGATTCATCACACTAAAAGTTGGACAAAAACTAATTTTAGAATTTAAACTAGCAAGCTACAAAATCCCACACCCACAGTCATCTGACTATTATTTAAGAACTCATTAAAACACAGCAGCTGGCTTTATTTCTTTAGTAGAAGAGGTCAGCAGGAAGTCCAAACCCTCAAGCAATTTAAAGTGAAAACTTTCAAACTGCAACACTTTTTTTGTGTGTAAAATCTACTGAGCTCAGTGTCATTAAGTTTTTGACTTTTCTTCACATGTAGGTGTTTTCTAAAAGAGAATACTTACCCTAAAATAAATCAGCTTGTCAGCAGTCAAGTCATGGACAAAAAGCTATTCTTTGTTCATTTTTAATTCTTTGTCGTCTGGACTTTGCTGTTCTAAATTCCTGTTTGAGCAACCACAACTTGAACATGATGTATACATATCAGCAGAGCCCATATTATGAATGTAAAAAGCCATTTCTCTGTTAGCACATTGAGCAGCGCATACCTAAGTTGACTAACGGCACTAAAACCTTCCTCCAGGCTGTGATTGTGTAAGGATTTGGTTTTTTTGTGTATGTTTCTAGTTAATTGAGTCTCTGTGTTGTCACGTCTTCCCCTTGATTGTCTCCAACTGTCTCTTGTTTCCCATTGATTTCCCCTCTATATATTTAAGATCACCTTTGTCTTGGTTTCACTTTCCTAGTCTAAAGTCGTGAGTCGTGTTGCGTCTGCCTTCCCAGTGCTACCAGTGTCTGAGTTCCTCGTCTCATTGCTCATATTTGCTGCCTGGACTTTGTACTCATCTGTGATCTAAATTAAAACCATGATTTTGCACCTCAGCCCTGGGCCCAGTCACATCAGTCCTCACCATCAACCCTCAAACCATGATAAACTGGTTGTTTATTCTATCAAACACACTGTAAAAACCAACTTAATTAGACAAACAAAATAAAAGTGAACTATAATGAAAAACTGCAAATTATTAGTACCATTATTAGTACTAAGTAACACAATGAAATGGGAATTATTATTCAAAGTGCTTAAATTGATTTGAAAGGTGACAGCCAGTTAAAGGATTTTGGAAAGAGGCAGATTGCTAATGTTCTAGCAACACTTGTGATTTCTTTCTAAGCAATTCAGAAGTCTACCTTTTAGAAGTAGCATCAATAGATGCAGTAAGCTTTGTCTTCTTTGCTGGTAGGATGTCTTGACAAATTTGAATAGCTTAGGCCTAGATATCCTCCTTTTCTAAACAGTCTTATGCCCCCTCATATAAACCATCTCTACAGGTTAGAAAATCTTTGTAGTCAACTATTAGTGCGTTTATTCCTCAAGAGCAGCCTCCATTTCATGATGGAGATTTTTCCTTTGGTGCTTTACATCTACAAACATCTCCATTGTTTTGTTCACATTCAAGATGAGAGGACTGTTTCTGCACCATGCCACAATGTGGTCCACCATTCAGCTTCTTGTCCATCTGACACCCCTGACAAGTACAGAATCATCTGAATATTTCTGCAGATGACAGAAGTGATGGAAGTCTGTAGTGTACAGATAGTTTGAGGGCAGAGAACAATGCAACAAAGGTATCGACTACACATTTACTTGAAGGAAGGCTGTAACTACAGTATTACAGCTACTTAGCAGCCCTCCTTAAAAGTGTGCACTCACTTCAATGAGTGCAACCATCTTGGCAGCCCTTCTTTCTTTTTTATCCATCTTGTTTTTAACCAGCTTTTATATTTTTTTAAATGTGGATTTTGTTAAGCACTTTGGTCACCAATATTGTTAATACATGAAGGATTATATAAGCAAATTATTAATTGAATGACCTAATTTCTAGCGGAACAAATGCTGAAATAAAAGGAAAAACACTGTTTTCCTACGTCATAGTCAGTGGTGAAAAACGTTTTCATGTTTTGTGTTGCCACCTTTAACAGTACTTGATTGAGACCTCAATGCAAAAAAAAAAAATCATTAAACATCAGGTCATCTTTAAGAAACAAATGCACAAGAATTGTGCATTAATCATACTTGATTAAACATAAGAATTCATATCCATGTGTGAAGTCAAAGATACAAACTGTCATGAAGTGCGGCGTATGGTGGTGCCAGAAAGTCTCCTTCCATTCTGTTGTCTCATTGCACATCTACAGCTGATCACAACACTATCTGCCTATTTAGTCTAGACTCACAAGAAACAGAACCTATAATAAACACAGAGAATGCAGGCAGATCCAGGTAGAAAAGAAAATGGTGATTTAATGATGAAGACGTGGCTCAACACAGTCCAAGTAACAGGCAGTCAGAGTGGAAAACAATGGCTCAGCACTGGTAGCAACTGATATCAAGACTGCAACAAGACCTCATGCCGACACAGGACTACACAGCACGACTGAGATGAACAACATACGACCATTGACATACGACCAGGATCCGACAAGAGACAAAGACATCAGGTGGACTTAAATACACAGGGGGTAATCACAGAAAACGAGACACACCTGGGAAACAATCAAAGGGAGAGAGACACGACATCAGAGACTCACAAGAAACAGAACCTATAATAAACACAGAAAAACCCAAAACCTTATACAAACAGCCCACATTCATTAAATACATATCTGGTGAAAATCAATGCAGTGTGGAATCAAAGATTTGGAAAAAAGATAAATGGTCTCTTTTTAAGGAGCCAGCGTTACTGCAGAGTCTGATTTATTTAATGTGGCCCTCCTGCAGGGAGGATGTTCCCTGGAGACACCGGCTGGGTTTGTTGGCTAATTGGAATGATTTAACCAGAGAAATCTGTGGGAAGAGGTGGGGGAAGGGAGGGAATGTCTGAGACTCACTCTGTCCTCTGTGCTGAAGGAAAACTAAACATTTACATGCTCATTATCATCTGTCAGAGGCCTAAAAATAATTGTAGCAATATGGAAGGGTTGACTGACCTGCCAGAAAGTCTCCTTCACATTCTGTTGTCTCATTGCACATCTACAGCTGAACACAACACTATCTGCCTATTTAGTCTTTGAATGCTGTAAACGGCACACACAAGTCACTGTGTGCCGGTCTTCTAAAACTGAATCCAACTACACCAGTGTTTGAAAGCGAACTCCCCATGGACCCCGTTACTCTCTGAGCATTAGAGAAAACCTCTTAAAATTATGAAAAGGCAAAGTTGTCATTTCAACTTAAGTGAATAAAGAGCAGACGGAACAGGATACTTAACGGTACAAAATTATAATAAAACTGTATGATAAAAATAAGATAAGAACTATCAAATAAAATTTTAATTTGAAACATCATTTAGACTCTTGTTGCTATTGCCCACTGTGGTCCATTTAAATGTAAATGTAATTTTGAAAAACTACAAAGGACATGTAAATATGACGCTGTGGGACTCCAGGTCGATGAGGACAGTAGTAGAATCAATGATCAGTGCTCCCTTCCTTTTTATTTCCAAACAAGCTCTCTAATTCTTTCAACCCACAACACAGTTCTGCACTTTGTTAGACTTTCCATTTGCTTCCTCTTGCTGTGAATATGCCAAGTATCAATGAGTTTAAAACACGTTAGCTGACGAAAAGAGCAAACTGTTTGCAGACCTAACAATGGCTGTTACCTTGTACCACACTCCTGGAGCCATGCGGTCCTGCACTGGCAGGCATCACTTAGCGCTTTGGAATCTAACCATAATGATGGTTGGTTTGCAGAAGATTACACCAATCAGCAACTAGAATCACTTAAGTTCACTTTAGAGATGATCTAAGATGTCAAACCATGTTAACTCACTACAGAACTGGATACATTTTGAGCTAATCTCATTAAAAGTGATGGGCTAATGGGTTAGTTACCTACTGGGATGATGAAGCAGGTGACAGAAGTCACACATCCTGAGTGGGACCATGGAGAAGCAGCATTCAGTGTTTGTTTAGAGCCACCTTCCATTAATAACTAGAACATCATAAAGTTAGGTCTGTTTTTCAACCTGTCATTGTTCTCCCTTACTTTGCAGCATTACTGCAATGCTTGTCTGTTTTATTTTCCATCTATTGATGTAAAGCACTTTGAGTTGTCTTGTTGCTGTAAATGTAAGTTGCCTCACCTTCCTTGTGATTATCAAAAAGGTGCTAAATGTGGACTTTTTGTTGTGCTGCTTTAAATTTTTGGGAAAGGATACCTTCTGTCCGCCAGAGATAAACAATGCCCACCGTTCAGTTGCAACCAGACATGCTAATCATGGATTTGAACTCCACATCTCATCTCAAATTTTGGAGAAGCTATGGTCTAAAATTTATTACCATCAATTATTATTGATAATGTCTCAATATTATTTGGCATGTCATTTTTCCAAAACACTGCATGTCCACATTAGTCAAAATAATCTGAGTGAGAAAACTTGAATTGTTGTTGATTTCTAAAATAAAACTAAATTGTAATCTACCCAAGTGTTTCCAAAGTACACCACTATAAATAGCAGTTGTCTGAAGATGTGCATTTGTAGAAACAAAAAACAGTTTTGGTTAAACTACTTGATATGGGTCATACACATTCCTAATATTGCAGGATACTGTCACGATTTTCAGTTGTGGTGGTGAGGGAGAACGCAGCAGACCCAGGTAGGAGATGAATGACGGTTTTTAATGATGAAAATGCATCTCAAAGACAGTACAGGATCTGGCAACACAGCTAAAAGGAGGCTAGGGTCACACTGGTAGCAACAGAAAACTAATAGACTGCTTACGCGAGCTGACGCCGACACAGGACTTGACAGTTCGACTGTGCCAACGTACACAAGACAAGACATTCGACTTACGACAAGGACCCGACAAAGACACAGAGACAACAGGTGGACTTAAATACACAGGGAGACAATCGAGGGGCAACAAGGAGCAGGTGTAACTAATCACAGGTAGATGGGACAACACAGAGACTCACAGAAAACAGATCTAAGTAAACACACAGAGAAAAACTCAAATTAACACAGAGAAAACCCAAATCTCAACAGATACCACCGTCTCTCATGGGGATATGAGTGCAATAAATGAAGAAGTGGTAAAATCTTCAAATGTTATTTTAACATGAAGCTAAAAATAAGATGACTTTTCATTAAAGAAATAAGTTCTAATGTCTCATGTCAAATGCCTTGGGGTGCTGTGGTGGCGCAGGGGCAGGGCCTGACCCACGTTTGGAGGCATTGGTCCTTGTGGCAGTAGATGCAGGTTCAATTCCTGGCCTGGTGATATTTGCTGCATTTCGTCCCCCTCTCTTAATGCTCGTTTTTCTGTCAAACTACTTTCAAATAAAGGTCACTAGAGCCAACAAAACCCTTTCATGTATGAATTATGATCTTGTAAGTCAGGCATAAAATTAGGATTTGTCCAAATATCCACTGAGGTGGACAACATGTGCTTACACTTTTTTAACTGAAATTCTGTATATTATAATTTGATTATATTTTGGCATTAGTTAACAGAATGCATAAATATAGAACATAGTATGCAACTCCGATCCTAGTCTAATGTTCACTACTAACTCATCTCTTTATTCAATCTCTCATTTAACCACTTTCTCTTACTTTAGTCCTACTTTGGCTTCTTCTCAAACATCCATCCATCCATTTTCTGTTCTCCAGCTAACGGTCAGGGCATATTTTTGGACTGTGTGAGGAAGCCGGAGTACCCGGAGATAACCCACGCATGCACAGGGAGAACATGCAAACTCCATGCAGAAAGACCCCGGGGTCAATCGAACCCAGGACCCTTTTGCTGCAAGGTAACAGCTCTACCAACTGCACCACTGTGCAGCCCCTGAGATATGATATGATTCCATATTTATTACTGGAATCTCTAGCGAAAAGCAACACTTGGCACCGGTAGCCACTGATCAAGACTACAAACGAGAGCTCACACCGACACAGGACTTGACAATTCAACTGTGACGACGTACACAAGACATTCGACTGTACACTAGACCAGACATACAACTTAAGACAGCAAAAAGTGACTTACGACACAAGACAAGGACCCGACAAGAGACAGAGACAACAAGTGGGTTTATATACACAGAGGGAACGAGACACACCCGGGAAGCAATCAAGGGGAGAGAGACAGCACATCACAGGGAACTCACAAGAAACAGAACCTAAAATAAACACAAAAAAATCAAAATCCTTACATTATCTTCATCTCCACTGTAACTACTGCTACCATTGGCCAGTAAAGTATGAAAACTTTATTTATTAATGGCAACAATGGCTATCAAGTTAAAACCTAAAAGTGTCAGTTTATTTACAGTCAAACTACTTGCTGGAAATGTTGCATGTTGTAGATCTATAGTCAGAGTACTGATATCATGACATTGGCCCTTTTTCTTGCAGATAAATGGCCACTTTACAGACCATAAGCTCATTAATATCAATAACATAACATTTACTGTTTGTGACAGACGAATGGTGCTGAGTATTTTTGTAGCAGTTGGAAATAACTGTAAGCTATCAATACCTGTCAAAATATTGTCACTGATGCATGATGTCCACTTTACTTGACAGGTGATCACTTGTGACTTTCTCCAAATGTAAAGTTATTTGGAAAATGCATCAGCAGTATTAGTCTTTAGGGGTTTCTTGAAGTCATAATAAGTTTTGTTACCAGCAAGAGTTTTCCACAGTAGGAGCGGGGACTGGCTATTCCTGAGTTAGGTTGATACGCTTCCGTCTGTCCGCTATATTGGATATAACAAAAGATTTCTCGCACTTGCAGTGCTTGGACAGTAGTTGGCAGTGTATTGCCTGATGCACTAGTGGCCACTTTAGAGATCTATGTGCATTTATAACATAAAAATCCACAAAAAAACACATGATCCAAGCTTTAGATAGCTGTCCACTATAGTGAGCGTGGCGCACGAAAGGGTTAAATTCACTGGGTACAATATGAAGGGTATGAGCAAAGTAGATTTGATTTAATAAGTGTAACTGCATAAGTTATTATTTAGCTGACCAAGATAAAGAAAAGAAAAACAATACCACATCCTTCTACTTAAGAAATGTTTCACATTCAGTGTTCCATCAGTGCTTATTGAGCTGTAAAAGGCTTTTTGATGGCCACTCCAAAACATGGCCATCATGATCTGCATAGTTTTGTTTAGAAATTATAGTCTGCCTGGTGTGAAAGCAAACCACACCAAATAAAAAAGTCTGCTTTTGGTCCAGACCAAAGGACCTTTATGTTGTGAATGTATCCTAAAACAACAAGTGACCACCTGAACTGGCAATGATTTAGTCTTTAGCTTCCTGGCGGTTGGCTAATTTTTGTGGTCTGTGCAAACTATTCTGGGGTGTTCAGTTCAGGGTTATAAGGGTTTTGGGATTTTCCATTATAGTTTAATTTTATTTCCTTGTGACTTTTGTTTGTCAGTTAATTAATGCTAATTCAGTTAGTTTTAGTTAGTTTTTATTAGTTATTAAATAAGTATTGTGTAATTTCAGTTTAGTTTTTAGTAGTGATAGTAGTATTTTAAGGTTTTTCATTCTTTGGCTAAGTATTGTATTTTGATTATGTATACATTGACTTGGCAATGAATACTCAACAGAAGATGCAATTTTCAAACATTGTATTAAATTATTGTTGAACAACCAACTGTCTCTGGTATTTTCTCCAAACTTTTGCTGTCAAATTTGCCGACAGCTGACATAAACTTCTGTGGGGGAAAAAATATTCACACCAGTTCCAAAGGCTAATAGATTAATAAATAAGAAAAGGAAGTCTATTATATCTATAAATTTAGTATGTTCTACATGATATTGCTCCACTTAGTTGTAGCTTTCCCCCCTTAATTACCATTTTTATTTATTTCAGTTAACGAAAACGTCAATTTCAGTGTTTGCCACTTTGTTAGTTTTAGTTAACTCTAATAACCTTGGTTCAGCTCCTTCTAGCCATTCCTCAAAGGCTAGTTTTATAGCTATTATTTATCTACATTATAGCTATATCCAGGTGTAGGGAGGAGATGAGAAAAGAAAGAGCATGGTTGGATTTTCTCCTTTTCCAAAATCATTTAATCTACAGATTAAATGACGTATATTTGTATAAATAACATAATTATGTATGGAGTTTGAGGAGAGTTAAAAAACATATCTAAAATCTCTGTCTTATTATTCCAACATCAGAGATCATTTTGGAAGTGGCAGAATTTTAGAAATTAGGTTGATGCATATAACTCTGAACAAGATCTTTGCAGTATAATAATGGTATACTCAGAAGGCTCAGAGCTCTCCTGTAAGTCTGTAAGAGAGGGGGTTTCTGTAAGAGCATGTATCTGGTGCTCCTCATGCTTTTTACACATATAATTGGTCTCTAATTAGCAGTCTGGTGTTTGACAGCACAGAAGGTGAGTCTAAGAAACCTCAAACAGCAGGACGTCCACAAATGAAACCGTTTTCTATTTAACCATAATCCTCCATCTGCTACCCAATGATTGACATCACTGTTTTTAGCCAAGTTAGAACAAGTCAACAGATTGAGATTCAGTGAACCTCTAGATTCCTTAATCTGACCTGCAGCTAAGTCAGAATTTTGGAAGCTCTCATCCTAATTGGAGAGTTCAAAACAAAAGAGTTTTTGGCTCTTTTTCGACTGGACATTTAACATTAAATTCAGTAAGTAAAAATAATGCATTCACACTTATTACCCATCTTATACAGTACAGCCACATATGAAAAGTTAAACCTACTCGCTACTTAAATGGTCAAAGTTTATGACATGAAAATAAATCCATCCATCCATCCATTTTCCTTACGCCCTTGTCCCTTAGTGGGGTTCCAAGGGGTGCTGGCGCCTATCTCCAGGCACGTTCCTGGTGAGAGGTGGGGTACACCCTGGACAGGTATGAAAATAAATCAAATACATATATATTTTATTATTTCACAAACAATAAGATAAATGAGAAAACCCTATAAAATCATATCATTAATAGAAAAAAATGTTACATGTATTTTTATTGTTTTGTTCAGGGTTGATGTGGTTATGGTGGTTAAGTGTCAAAGCGGTTTAAATACTACCCAGGCAAGTTCAGACACAAAAAGTATTAATGAAGGAATAAACAGTCTTACAAGTTGGCATGATTGAAATCAGGTTTTGACCTGGGTAAGAAGGCAACGGAAGAAAACCATAAGGGAGCAAAAGACAGGAGATGAGGGAAGAATAATGGAAGGATCCAGCAGTGAGTGAAAAATAAAGAAGAGCTTAAATACTAAGAGAGAGGGGAAAGTGACAAAGGGACACAAAAAGCTCATGACACAAGTATGGGTATACTTTGGCTACATTTTCTAGATGCCTTAAGATTAACTGATCTCTTCAAACTCATCCAGTGAATGTGTTTTGGTGCAAAATGTGTGAATTAACTCCTGAATTCACACAGGGGATGAATATCCATCCATCCATCCATCCATTTTCTAACACCCTTGTCCCTAGTGGGGTCAGGAGGGCTGCTGGTGCCTCTCCAGCTAACGGTCCGGGCGAGAGGAGGGGTCACCCTGGACAGGGCAACACAGAGACAGACAGGACAAACAACCATGCACACCCACACTCACACCTAGGGACAATTTAGAGAAACCAATTAACAAGGGATGAATATTTGTTTTTGGCATCTTCCACTTGCGTGCTTTTACTTTGAAGGCACAACACCCCCAATCTGAATGGCAGTAGAACACCCACTAAAGAGGCAGGAAGCAGCAGTGGCGGTCAGAAACTCCATTTGAATGAGGTAAAACAGTCTGTCGGGATTGTTGCCATGAATATTGACTGTTTATAACATCTTTTCAGTTTACTTTCATATATAGGAACCAAATCTTTTAATTTTAAGTCGTTTTAATTCTGGAATAGTCACACGTCCAATATTTTACTGCTGACATTGTCTAAAAGTACTCTAGCCACAGTGTTTGATTTGATCACAATGAGACTGAAACAGCAGCAAAACAATTTTTTTGTTGCTTGTAGTGTAATGTCAGGTTGAGGAGTGGCTACACAGCAGCTGATCATACTCAACTATTTATCAACATTTATAACATTATATTATGTGTAATATCTCATTAGGAGAATGGCAGTGCTAGAGTAGTGAGGCTGTTGAAGAAAGGTGAAGAGACTGAAGAGGCTCAGGTGAGGTCTTCAGTTAGTTTATTGACAAATGTATTACAATGTTATTACTTTTTAAATAAATTTAATTTTATTATGAGAAGAGCAGAACAGGGGAGAGATAGGAGTGCCAAGTGGAGCTTCAGGGTGTGAAGATATAAAAATCATATTACCATATTTTTCGGACTGTAAGCCGCTACTTTTTTCCCACTTTTGAACCAGGCGGCTTATAGCCCTGTGCGGCTTTTCTGTGGATTTTTCTTCAACCACCAGGGGGCTCTTTAACAGGAAATGAATCATTGGAAGTCAAAATTGGAGATCAAAGACAGAAAATGCTTATTTTCATTTAGAACAAGCACAGGCTAGCAGCAGGCACGACGGAGAAATGTTTTCAGACTCATCCCCCCTCGTCATGGAAACCACATGATGCAGGTTTTGAGTTGAAGGCTGTCGGTCTGACAGGAGAGGGGGGACATAGAGCCGCTGGGTCAGCTCGGTGTGAACGAATCCATGGCTCGGCTTTGGAGACACAGGGCGGCGTCCTTAATATATCCAGCAGATTTTGTTGTGAAAAATTGAGAGTGGCGGAGATATCAGCGGCATATATATGTACGTTTCCAGTTTTTTAAAAATAACTTTGTAGATGCGGCTTATGGTGAGGTGCGCTCTATAGTCTGGAAAATATGGTAATTATAGCCAGAAAGGAGAACAGACGAGGACTGATGTCAGGTTGATTTTTTTATTTTTTATTTTTTTTTACTTTTCAGTATTTTCTCATTATGTCCACAAGTCATTTTACTCGATTAAAGCCATTTTGTTGAAAGGTGGGAAACTGCCTTACGATCTTAAGGCAGTTTCCCACCTTAAGATCGTAAAACGTATGATATATAGTGTACTTAATTTATTTCCAGGGATGGCATAGTTACTTTGAAAAAAGTAACGTGATTACTCATTGGAACATCCATCCACCATCTAGAAATTGAGAAATCAGTCTTTTACATAAGAGATGTTAGAACAATTGGAGACTTAACAGCTACAAAACTAATGAGCTTAGGTGTGCCAGCTGCACTGAGAGTAAGTAGGAGCAGGATGAGTAGAAAGTACAGCAGTCTCCAGCAGTGCTCAGTGGATGCTAAGGTACTTGCTGGAGTTTTCTCCTGTAGCTTCTCCCATTGGCTCAGGGCTCATTGACTCCACAGCACTGACTGCAGTTCTTTCCACACTACATTTATCAGCCCCAATCCACAAAGCTGACTATCCTTCTTTCTATGCCACCTCCCTCAGCCCCCCACACACTTGCATGCACACACAACAACAACGGATGCTTGCATTGTTCTGACAAACACAGCCATAAAAGTAGAAGGAAACACATTTAAAAAGATAAAAACAGCAAGAGTTTGAGATCCAAACACTTTGAAAGCTCGCTGTTGTACTTAGTTATTTGTCTTCAAGGGGTCCACCCATAAAGTATACAATAAATTTAGTAGTTGCATTAATGAAGTGTAGAAAGTAATATATTTGTTGTGAATATGCTTTTAGACCACACACAATATCAAGAAATCTAACAAGCAATACGTTTAGAGCAGCAAAGTGACACAGTTTCAATTTCATCACAGAGGTACACAGTTTTGGAATATAAATATGATTTACTGAAAACAAAAAAAAATGGTATTTAAATTTATACTCTTTATGTGTTTATTAACTCATAATAAACTTATAAAGAGTTTATTAATAACCTCTTAGAGTTTATTATGAGTTTATGAAGTATTAAGTTATTGTCCAAAAAGAAGGGAAACAAACAAATAAATAGAGTTTGAAGTACATGCTGCACCGAGGCAAAAACAGATGAAGATGGCTGGGCAGGAATTATATCTTCATATAATTCATGATTTTCTAATGTCATTTAAATTCCATCAATTTACTCTCATGAGTGAATGCACAGTTGCACCAAATTTGACCCAGTGTTGAGTTTCCAGCCAGCTAAGCTCTGTCTTCCTGGTGTTGTGTTTGAACAGGATTTAATGCAAAAGTATGCAACTAAAGGAAAACAAAATAGATAGTACTCAGTCCACAAAACATAATTTAGTCAAATAAACAATCTTATATGGATGAAATGGTTTAAATGATTAATTTAAACTTAGAATTGTCAGCAGACAAACTCAGACAATGCATAACTATACTGATAAATAAAGCATATCAAATGTTGTTCAACTTATATCAATAATCGCATTTATAATGTACAGAGCCTGTAAGGGAACATGGAAAAAAGTGATCCTTACCTTAACCCTTTTTCAAGATCCCAATTTAATTTTCCAAGATCCAAAGGGACATGTCCAGTGGAAAACATCATGCATTATTGTGGTCTTTAAAGTAGAGAAGCTGAACGGGGTGAAGGACGTTGGAGGCTTTCACTCCAGGTCCTTAAACCACAGGTACTGCAGGCTGTTGCTTCTTTACAGTTTGCAAATCAGGACATAATGAGAGTAGATGATACAATCCTATGGCACATAAAGTCCTGTCATTTCTAGATGGGATTGGGGGACTGATGTTCTTTGCCATCCGGTCTTTGATTCTGAGAAGTAAACTGGGGAAGATAAGGATGGATCCTACATGAATTGTTTGGATGCATGACCATCCAACAGAGTGTTTGCAATTTGTCAGGTTAAGGTTAAAGACAGTATTATTCCTATTTCTTTTCACCTTGTACTCTGCTGACTTTATGTATCAGCATCTTGTCACATTCAGAAATACTCCGATGATTCAGCTGCTGTGATGTGTAAAAACTGCAGATGAAAGAGTACAGGAGTCTAACAGATGCTCTCTCAGCTTGGAGCTGGAGGAAGGGTCTCATTCTCAATATCTCAAAGACCGTTTCAAAGGGAGATAATCATGATCTTTTTCAAAAAGAAAGTTCAATATCAGCTTGTTACAATTGATAGAGAAAACACTGAAGTGGTTGAGTCTTACAAATACCTTGGCATTTACCTCGTCAGTGAACTGGACGAGGTACATTTGTGTCTATGAACACAAATGTAGCAAATAACAATAGACTGAGCAGACTTTTTTCCTCAGAAGACTTAAATCTTTCATAGCATGCAGTCAGTTCATACATATTTTCAACCAAACAGATGTGGCATTGCTGCCACAACCAGTTGGTCTTTGGTATTGTTTGTAGGGATAACAACATCAGTAGCATTACATATGTGCACAAATCTTTGTCTGTATTCACCTAACATCCAAGCAACACAGTTTCACAACTGTTTTTTTTTTTTATTAAATACTATATTTTCCTTTTTTGGAATTCAAATGAATAAAACATTTGTGTACACTGCTAATCACATTAGCAGAGATAAATTTTATTCGTACTAATTAAAATGAAGCTAACTTTCTAACTTATATTCTTTTAAATTTTGCAGTTTACTTCTTTTTTTTTTATTTTTTAGGCACAAGTCTTTATTGAGCCATGAAAAGACCTGAAATAGGGAGGATAGAGAAGGGGAAAACATGCAGGCAAAGGCCAGAGACCAGGAGTTAAACCTGGTATGGAGGACTACAGTCTCTGCATTCACTCCACCAACTGGGCCATCCAATGCCCAGGTCGTTACATGTTGTTTAAGCTGCATGTAAGCTCAGACCACGACTAGACCTGGCATTTTTTGCTTGATCTTTACTAAGTAAAAGATTGGTCTAAATCATGGATACATTTAAATTTAACACCTAGTTATGTTTGTCATCAGTGTTGAAATCTATTCCTCTGCAGGAGTCTGGCACTAAACCACATTGCATAGGAAGAGCAAGTCAGGGTTTGAAAGGGGCCACAGGTCAAGTCAGACATACGATTATAAAGAAATGTTTCCTGTTTGAGGTGAGATATTGTAGGAATATACTAAGTTTCTTAATCAACTTAACTGGTATTGGGGAGATAATAAAACGATCATGCAGAAACTAGCTATGAATTATTAGCTAGTATTCTTCCATGTCAAATGGAAAAATACTGAAAAAAATATCAGAGACTAAAGCATGAGGAGCAGTACTGGCAAATGAGTCATATTACTGATAAAATGTAAGTTGTTATTTTTACAACACCAGACACCAAGTTTTATAGCATTTCCATGCCTTTTATTTTACTCCATTTTAATTATATTTTAGACTTGGACCCTAAATACATTATGCTAATTAACTATTCCTTACTCCTTAGAAATTCAGATCAATATGGGATAAAAACATTTGTGATGACTCATTTTTATCATGTGGTATACAATACCAATTAATAAAAGTAGTTAATTCTGCATTAGTTTGGACTTAGTAAATAGGTTTGTTAAGATTATAAATGTGGTATTAATCAAATATGTTTCTTTTCCCATTGCTGTCTGTGCTTAGTCCATAAAGCAGAAGTTGGTGAAATTCATTTCTATAGTGTTTGCCTTGGAAATAATAAAGCTGTACGAGATCTTCATTTGATTCCCAGCCAGAGACGGAGCTTTAAAAAACATCAAAGATTCCTTCTTTGATACTGGGAACCTTGGGCTGATAGTCACATCAAAACACACAAACCAAAGCCTGAGTAGCATGGCCCTATTGAGGGCTAAATCCAAGACACAGTAATCATGGAGGTTGATTAACATAACGATACAAAGCACTGGGCCAGCTTTGACTACCAGTCAATGAAAACCATGACCTCCTATAATTACAACTGGCAGAAAGCTTCCAAAGAGGTATTTTAGGCTGTGTGTTGGTGAAAGTGTGTCTGTGTGTGCTTGTTCTCCACATTAAAGCACAAATGGAATGTGAAATAATAACATGTTATTATTGTCTGAAAATGTGATGAGTTCGTTTGATGGCCACAACCTGACTAAACATCACAACAAGCAAGGAGGTTTGTATTTTGATGGACAGCTTTGCAACAAAATCAAATGGAAAAACAAAATAATAAAAAAAATAATAATACATTTACATAGTAATCTATACAGTCATGGTACACTCCTTTTTAAATTCTAGAGTTTTACTGGATGCACCTGGGCTCTGGAGGAGTTGTTGCTTTTTGTTTCTTCTTTAAACAATGACATGATGGAGTCAGGTTCTAAAATGATTAGACCAGGTTCTAATCAGGTACAGCAGGCTGTTGACCAAATGAGGTTGAGTCCGAGACGAGACCGAGACCATCAAAAAATGGTCTCGAGACCAAGACCGGTCTTGAGTACTACAACACTGGGAGACAGACTAGAAATCACCTGTTTGTTAGTATGGATCCAGAAGTGCCAGTGGCTCTTTTAGTCCCTTATTCTAAACCACGCTTGTTAGGGCCTCCTCTCTTTTCCTGTGCAACGTTCAGCCCATGCTTTATATGAATAAAGTAACCTTAAAGTACAAAGTCCAACCACAAGAATGACGATCTGCATCTCGGGTCATGTCTGGTAATGTATTTTTTGTTCAGTCCCGGTTCCTATAAGTCAGTGATTAGTGTTCACAATATCATGAAGTTTAGTATTAAATGATTTTTAAGAATTTGAGAGGCTGCTAAAGGGTCATGCAGATAGGAGAATTTTGATCAGGATATTTGAAACTGGTGGAGTGGAGCCAGCTGTAAAGCTGTGTAGTGTGTTCATATCTCAAAGTGGTCTCACCCTCTCTGCAACTTGAGTTGTAACCTACTAGCATCTGTTTGTAA
The DNA here is from genome assembly GCA_903067095.1 of Girardinus metallicus. Taxonomy (NCBI): domain Eukaryota; kingdom Metazoa; phylum Chordata; class Actinopteri; order Cyprinodontiformes; family Poeciliidae; genus Girardinus; species Girardinus metallicus. The sequence goes on along the minus strand of CAEGAE010066405.1, from coordinate 2,415 downwards.
TAAATAATAATAAATATTTAAATAGCTCAACACAATTAATACTGCAAATGTGACCATCCTTAGCCATCTACTGCAGAAATTATTCATGGCAAACATCTTTAGCACTTAAATATTTAGTTGAATAAAAGCCAGGTGAACCATGGTGGTGTGATTTGCTTCACAGTATCTTTGAACAAATCAGCGTTGACTCCCTTTCTCTTTTGGCTCATTAGAGTGCATGTTTGAGTTCAGGGTTTAGTGGGAACCTCAGTGACTGGCACCCCAAGTCTGTCTGCAGATCTTTCTTTTTCAGTCAGGTCAGGGTTTTTCAACTTTATTTTGATGGAAAATAAAACATCACATTCCAGACATTTGAGGTGTTCTGATTCAAGTATCTAATGAACATGTTGATCAGTTATGGCTTAGACCACTTCAGGTCTGTGAATGTGTGGTCAAGGGGTTGAATTGTTGTAAGACTGGATTGAAGAATGAAGGACAGATTTGGTATAGAATCTGGTATAATTCCTATTAGTAGTACTCACTTTATTTAACAATCTAAACTGTTTCTGTGTATTTTCTATGCTAATCATAGTTTTGTGCCTAAGTTGCAGAGGCTTAATATTTTAGGTGCCTAAAGTTATTTGAGTTTTTTGGATACTGCTGAAATACTTTTTGGAATGCTTCAGAAACTCACAGCTATACTAAAGCAATAAATGCAGCATCAGTTTATCTATTGATACAGAAACAACCTTCAGAGATACATTTCTCAACACTTCTGATAAGATGCTTAAATGTATTTGTTTTGTCAAGTTGTAACTTTAAAATCTAAATTGCATTAGTATTTAAATGAGCATCCCTGTCTCTTATTGGACAGCCATAAGCGTTATCATTACAACACCAGTGTCACCGCTCAAAAATTACAGCTCTTGGTGAAAAACATGAGGCTGAATCATTTAGGCTAAATCCAAATCAATTCCTCTCCAGTGGCCATAGGAAAGAACCAAATCGAGTTTCGGCTCTGATAATACAATCAGCTTGCGGGTGAAGAGAGTATGACTGTGCCATCATGTCTTCCCTAATTTCATTTTCCAGGGCAGACAGGCAGACGATAAGGCCTACTTGGTGGGGTTGGTACTGGAAGGATGCCCATGGCCACAAGGCATAACTGGATAAGATCATCGCCAAATACCACAGCTGTCAAAGGTTTTACAGGACTAAAGTCTAGGGCTGAACAAATATTTTAGTAAAAGAGTGAAATAAGACAGAAAGTGCTGATTGAGTCGAAATAAAAACACAAAATAAGTGGTGACTGAAGGGAAATGCTAGATTACAAAACAGAAGAATTTTATGAAAAAGGAAAACTGAGTATAAAAATGCACATTGGTTTAAGCTGTGCTGCTGTGAAAAGTGCTTTTCTCTGTGGCTGAAACATTTGGTGTTAAGTTTCTGAACCACACATGAACATTCACAGGAAACAATGTTTAAAAGTTTTATTGACAAAGATTAATATGAATGAATGCTGGCACATATGCTGGTGACTGGAAGTCTACAAGACTTCAGGAAAACGAGAAGGTAAGTAGATGGTTCTGTAAGGATGGATTAATGAGAGATAATGAGAGGTCTTACAGATTGCGGTAGAATGGAGGACGCCGGAGAGGAGGGAGTGGAATGTGGGGGTGTTGGCTTGTGTGGGTAGTTAATCTGATGAGAACTTTGGAGCCTTGGAGCCTGAAGAACCATGAGGACTGAAGTACGTCAGAGAGCGGACAGGTAGTACGCAGGAGGTTGATGGAACTTCAGAGGAGAGTAGAAGTTAGCCAGCAGGATCTCCATGGTGCCCTCTAGTGGACACCTAAGGTAAGCCAGAGAGAAACCAACCACACTAATACACATTCTTGATTTTAATCAATTGCTTCTCATTCCTATTTCTGTTCATAGAAATGAAGATTTATTGGTGACTTTAAACATGCAGGTTGTAGACAGTAGGTGGTCTTCTTTGACAATTAATGAGTACCTGTGGTTGAGATCACTGGTTGAGATAATGCTGCTGTCAACTAACCATTCTCCCTCTACTGTGGTGAACTTTTTACTTTTATGAACATCAAAAATAATCCTGCATAATTTCTTCTGAGTTTTTGTGCATTCTGCTCTGTTTTCCCAAACCACCAGTTGGCCGTGGATAAAGGGTTGTACCAACAAGTCAACTAGTCGATTATTTGGAAAGACTTTTTATGCATCAAATTAAATAGTTGCAATCAGATGACAAAACTGATTTTTCCAAGAAGAATGAAGATGAGGAACTAAGTGAGTGAGATAGTTTGAATTGCATAAAAATATATTTTACCAAAGGGGTTCGGACCTCTATCCCTCTTCTGTCTGTCCCCTCCCTGTTAGATTACTGTCAAATAAAGTCCACCAGTGGCAATATATATATAT